>JANHFL010001238.1:69622-82286 GCA_032468155.1 Oxyrhabdium leporinum | reverse complement strand
GGCTCTCAATCATCTAGGTTATTCTAGGCGTTCTAACAATCCTTACTTTCTTAGTAAAAGAACAAAGGTGGCATTTTGAGTGTCGGGGCAACAATTAATGTTTCATTTATAATACACGATGTCAATTTTTTCAGCCTGTATTTACAACTTCTGAATAGGCCATAAGTGAACAGAAACTCATACAGCAAATTCTATGATGCCTTGAAGTTTAAGAGTGCTACTGTTGTACAATATTTAATATATATCTGGGAAGAGAAACAAGGGAAATGAATAGTGAAATGAGAAATGATTACCTTAGGTACTGACCGAACAAATATTAAAACAGCGAGTTAGCTATAATAACATCATTTCATTGAAATCAATTGTTAATTAAAATAAATAGGTTGCATTTAATCATGCTTACACATGATCAAATGAACATGATTTTCTCAGCTCAGACTCTTGTGTTGACATGATACATTGAACAATAAACTAATCAGCCAGGGTAAGTGTATTAAAACTATGAAAAGACAGTTGTACAAAATTATTTTCACTGTCCCACTACCTATTCTGAAATCTTCCTCATTTTCTTCCTTTACCCCAATAACTGTGTGTACTGTATATATAATTCTCTTCTCAGGAATTATACTTGAAAGATCCAAAGTTTAGGCTTGTGACCAGTGAAAATGTTGATAGTAATAAGTGGCTTATTTGTTAAGATGTCAGGAAACGTTTAGTAGCAGAATGCATACTTTCCATGTGTATCAGGCTACAACTCTCACCACATTTCGTTGCTATACTGGGAGGAAATATTATAGTCAACGCCTCTTCAAAGCACTAAGCTGCAGACAGTTTTTATAATGTAATGCCCGATCCTACAGTATCGTGTAAGGAATCCTATGCATTCTTCACAGGACTCCATGCTTAACAAACTCTTCAACAAACAATAAACAAAACATCCATTCCCAGTTCTTGAGTTCAGTCTTGGGATATTACATTTTAAATTATTCCCTTCCTAAATGGTCAAAATGATTAATTGGTTAATTACTTATGTGTCCACAAGTTGGTGTTTATCTTCGTGACTGCACAGATTTTCTCCTAGCCTATTTTTGCAGGTCTTTCAGTAGTGTACCCATTGCCATATAAGTGAGTCCTTCTACTTTCCTCCTAATGATCCTCTTTTTCCTTTTACCTTTGTAACATAGACTTTCCTGGCGAACTAGGTCTTCACATAATATAAGGTTAGAGGATTTGAGCCTGGTCCTTTATGCCCAGAGTGAAAATAATTTGATACCTTTGATGATCATTTGTTTGTTTCCTTGGCTATCCATAGTATTCTCAGAACACAAAGTTCAAAATATCAGTATACACTTTCTATCCCGCGTCTTCAAAATCCAACCTTTGCTTCAATAAAGTGTCACAGCAAAACGCGTCTGCATGATTCTGATCTTTATAGGCAGATACATCCTGATACCTGCATCTCTTTTCCAACACCTTCATTACTACTTTTCCAAATCTTGCTTGCAACTTATGTCTTGATTGCTGATTACTTTATTATTGATAGCCTAAAAAGCAGAAGTCTCCACAACTTCAATATTTTTTGTCAGTTCTAAGCTTGATTGCTCTATTTATTGTCAGTTATCTTCATCCCATTTTTTTTTATTGTGCTTGCGGATCATTTGCATTTTCAGTGTTACAAGGTCACAAACTTAGTGCAGATAATTAATCCTGTCTTTGTTCATCCAGTTTTAAAATCATGCTGATCTTCTAGTCGGGGTTCTCTCAGTATATATTCCATATATATTTGTAGGCTCAATAAATGAAAGAATATACAACTTTGGGTCAAAATGGTACAATTTCAAATTGTGTGTTATGTGGATCTTTCCTATTGTCACTAAACAAAAAGCCCTACAATATGTATTTGTGATTTGAAAAAAAAAGGGGAGGGGATCTTCGGGCAGATAATGAAACTTTAAGAAGAAATTCTACCATGGAATCATTTATGTCAATTTTTGGATGAATTACAGTATTCCTAAGGAACTAATTAACAGATTTCCTATCAATTCTATCATAAAACAGATCATTTAGTTTCACTTCATTCCCTTGAAAAAAACCTGTAGCAACGTCAGCAGCAGAACAGGGGGTATAGCTCAGTGGTAGAGCATTTGACTGCAGATCAAGAGGTCCCTGGTTCAAATCCGGGTGCCCCCTACCTCTTTTTTTTTTTCTTTTAATACTTAAATTTAACATTTACAGTAACGCTCACTAATCAGAATTTAGTAATAATGTATAAAAGAATATGTACAAGTTCCCTAACAAGAATCTCTGGAAATCTGAGATATGCATATGATTCTAATAACTTTACCATATCAAAGTCAGCTCCCTTTCTCAGCAGTCAAAATAATTAATTCCTCAAGACAGCAGTTCTTGTTCCTTCTGTCTCCCAGAAAAGAATGAAAGAAGCAATTATGCACTTACAGAATCCGATCATCTTTCCTCTTGGCTACGATTTAGTGCTTGTAGTGTTTACATGCACAAACTGAGCTTCCTTATGTGTGTGCTAAGTTGTCCATGTGAAGCCATAAGAACAGCTCTCTAGGTAAATTGCAAAGCAATAATCAGCACGTGAGGGAAAAGACCTTTCCCCAGTGCCCTCCCCTTTTTCATTTCAAAGGATTCCGCTCCATCTGCATCTGTCAGGAAGAAGTGATTTCTCACAACTGCAAGTTAAACCACACGGTTTGTATTGTGTTGGCTTGATTGTTCTGTGCTTCAACACCCAAACAGCTAGCAGGGAAAATATCCACCAGTCATTGCATTTCTTCAGGAACGGGATAGGTCTAGTTACAAGTTCCTTTACATTTGGTTTCCTGCCTGGTCTCCTCCTAAGCTCCATTTTGACCATGCACATAAAATTCATCATCACGAAATAGGTGAAAACATATAGAGATGGTTCAAGAAGCACACTGATTGAGAACTAAGGGTGGGTCCGATTGCAGGACTTCCTTATCTCCTACATTCCATTTTGACTACATCTGCTGCATAAAATAATTATAAGCAATGTCACAATCATGAAAGAGTTAAACTTACGAAGGAGACAGACTACAAGCTGTCTATTTATTTAGGATTTTCCTCCTCTTCCTTTTCTTCATAAAGGAAATGAATGCTTTCCTCTGAAGGAGGTAGCGAAGAGGAATATCCGTCCAGCAACGCACTGTTTCAACTTTGTGGAAAAATCCCTTAAGAATGTAGAATAAAAGCTGTCACTGTAGTGCTAACAGAGTAGTCTAGCCCTGCTACATGATTACCATTTTAATGTACTGGTCAATGATTTTTCCACAGAGGATGTGTCTGCACACTGCTGGTGCAGGGTTGCTGGATTAACTCAAACGGAACCTTTATACTAAAAGATTCAACTCTATCCATCTTGTACAAATTTGAAGAACCAGAAAGAGTGCTGCTGTGCATTGCTCTTTAGAGTCAAAAGCAACATGGTGACAGTCTGATTGCAGATGGAAGGGGAGAGATCATTTTATTTTTTATTTATTTATTTTTACATTTATATGTAAAATTTATATGTATATTTTTACATTTATATGTCACATAAGGCTAAAATGAATCACAATATTTACATGTTATAATGACTAGGCTTGCTTGCAACTTTTATCCGGTCATTTCATTTCCAAACTTTACCTATGAAAGTTTTCTAATTTTCCTCAATACCCAGAGGCACATTCTGGATGAGTTGCCATCTAGATTCATCTAAATGTTTCAACAGTTTAGTTTTCTTGGCAAAAACAGAACACTTGTCATTTTCTTCAAGGTTTGATTTTTGCTAAGCTTATACCTGCACAGTTTCACCTGCCTTCACGTTTGGATGATTCTCACTATCCCCTTCCTCTGTTGACCTTACCAGCAAGAGTGACCCTACAAGAATTCTCACCAACATCACTGTCATATCATGGAACCTACTGGACTATGCCACTAATTTATTTTCATGGGAAAAGGGAATGGTATAGTAAAACAACACAACACAAAAACAACAGAATTGAGATTATTGGTTTATAGCAGGTTCATTGAAATGCACCTTCTAACATGAACAGATAACATATATAGGGAAATACTTGATTCAGATGTACATGATAATGTATGTGATGATAATGTAAACATCAATGACATTTAAAATACTTTTTGAAGTTGAAGTGGCCATTAACAAGTTACATCAGGGTCTGACCGCTGCTGAATTAAAGTCCTATCTTTGAATTCGCAAAAAACAATTACCAACATTACATTTGTTGACTGTATGTTGATCCCTATTCTGTGTCTTTTCTGAGAGACTACTGAACGCTGTCAAAAGTAATGTTGACAGTGTTGCCAATTTCTATAAATGGGAGCAACCAGCATTTCAACTATTCCTCCAAGTGTTGGCAGAACACTGCAAACGTGAACTCAGCAAAGCATAGCTTGATCCAGTATATGAAGGTTATAGGAAAATGATATCTAAGCAATATAAGCTTGTACGTGGCAGAAAATGTGATTGTTTTCAGTGGGAGAACTCTGCATTTACGCACTCTGGAATGTATTATTTTACATAGTTAATCTTAAGATCGTGCTGCAATTATTCCAGAAGTTATTTTGCAGTGAAGCAGAATTAGGGCTTAAAGTTATGGAAGTTGTAGCTTAGTGCATCTGGAAGGTTAAAGGTTAGAGAAGACAGATTCTTGTCAAAAGTGGACAATGATTTTATTATCCGCATTGCATGCATGTGTATTAATTTTCTTTCAGTAATGCTGCTGATTTCTATGAACAGCCTATGCAAGCAAGATTCAGCTTCGTCAATAAATACTTCCTTTTCAAACTGAAGTGGGTGAAGCTATATTTTTTTATTACATTTACATGAAAGTGGTTGTAATAATGGGTAGTATAGGAGTATGTAAACAAAAATCTGTGCAAAGAGCAAACCAGGAAATGACTCAGTCTGGAAATACCTGGATGAACAATAGATGTTAGCTAACGTTCAGATATATCTTCATAAGAGAAGAGGTTTTTTGTCATACATTAATATTAGCAATAAAAGATATTGAATACATGGACAGAACTATTTATTATAAAAGTCTGAATGAGAGAGAAAACTCCCTCTATATACATATGGTTTCAAGTTCAACCTGCAGTTACTCAAGAGGAATTTACTGACGCAATCAGCTGTTAATTCCCCTACAATCTCCCAATTTACACTCGACACATTATTTTCATAGAGAAAGAAAACATGAGTTAGAATCCAAAGATCTGTAGAATTGGTTTTGCAGAAACTGAAAAATGTTTCTGAATCAGGTAGGTAATGCGTAGTGGAATTGCTATCAAAGACACCAAGGACCAGGGGTTATTGCTGTAATGGGCCAGTCACTTAACTATCCATGTGAGTTTTGGTACAGGTAGTCCTTGATTTACAACCATTTGTTTAGTGACCATTAAGTCACAACAGCACTGAAAAAAGTGGCATCATTCTTCACACTTAACAACCATTGCAGCATCCCCATGATCACATGATCAAAATTTGGACATTTTGCACTGGAATTTATTTATGAAGACTGCAGTATCCCAGTGATTATGTGATCACCTTTTACAATATTCTGACAAAGTCAATGGGGAAGTTAACAGCCATGTTACAAACTTAACACCTGCAGTGATTTGCTTAACAAGCGTGTCAAGGAAAATCATAAAATGGGGCAAAACATCTAACATCTGTCTTGCTTAGCAACAAAAAATTTGGGCTCAATTGTGGTCTTAAGTCGAGGACTACCTGTATATAACTCCCTCCCTTTTTCTTGGCTGTTAACTACAATTAACAACAAATGCCAAAATATTTCTGATTGCAGACAAATGTACTGACAATAATACTATGTCCTCCTTCCCAGTTCTACCCCCTCCAGCACTATACCTCAGGGTCACTAATCCAGATGCAAGACTAGAACAGTGGAGGTGGCGCTTCTGTCATCCTCAGGATAACAGTCATTATGCCAGATCATCAGCGCTGCTCAATGAAGAATAGGAAGCACAGAGCCATTTATGACAACGCGTCCCCTCCCCTCTTCCCCTTCTTCTCAAATTGTAGACTGCTCATGCAGAAAGCCTTCCGACCCAGAAGGAACTCGCTCCGCTTCCGAAGCCACGGCTGCCTCGCGCAGCACGCTCACGTGCTCCTCCGCCGCGGACAAGGATTGGTCGATCCAGTCCATGCGGCTGGGGAACTGGCAGGCATGCCGCGTGATCAGCACCAAGTGACTCACCGAGAGCAGCAGCGCGGTTGTCCTGCAAAAGAAACAGGAATTGGGGCGGGGCTGATGAACGAAGCTCCGCCCTTCTTACATCGCCGCCAAGAAGTTTTCAGCTTTTTTTTGTGTGTGTTTAAGGCACGCGTGGGCGTGTGTTCAATTTGTTAAAGTAAAAGATATTATAATACTAATTACTGTATTTGTTTATTCAGTTTGATGCTGCCTGATTCTAAGTGACTATAACATTAATATAACATTTTTAATGCAGCTCTAGCACTTTTGCACAGAGCCAGTTTGATGTTAAGGCTTCAGGCTGGAAATTGAGAAGTTGAATTCTAGTCCAATTTTAGATACAAAGCTAGCTGAGTGATCTTGCACTAATCAAGAACTGCAAACCACTAATGAAAAAAAAAAACCTCACCAAAAATACAGGAAAGCAGGCAAGATTGAACAGAAGAAAAAAACCACGTTTGCAGCGCAATCTCCGCAAGCCAGTCAAACGGGAGGAGCTCTTAGCTCAGTGAAAAATGGATGATGTAAAGTGTAAGGCTGATGATGTAAGGCTCATAAAGTAAGGATATTATCAGGAAAGATCTTTTCCAAATCATAATAAAGTGAACTTGGTTTTTAAATGGAAATCCTTTTTTTTTTTCAGATGGAAATTAAATGAACTTACCGTTACAGAAAGAAATAATAGTGGAGGGTTGTAAAAAAAGAATTCAAAGAGGTTTTTGAAAATAATTTTAATAAAGGTTCAGATGTAAGAATGGTTTGGTATGCAAGCAAAGGTTTCATGAATTATTACTTCATATGACTTAATAGCAAATTCTGAAATCCATGGACAAGTCTTTTTATCATGTCTTTCTATTGTAATGCTGAGCATATATCTTTCCATGGCTCTTTGTGCCACTTGTAGCCTTTGTATCAATTATGACAAATGAAAGTATACAATATTATCAAGAGAGTGAAAGAAGTGAAATGGAAATGGGCTGGTGACCTATCAAGAAGAATTGATGGCAAGTAGACAAAGATAGTATAGAATGGATCCCACTTGATAAAAACATCCACAAAAGCGGCCTAAAACAAGATGGATCAGCGAATATGTTAAAATATGAAATGAAGTTAAAAATGATAAGATAGGAGAAATGATAAGCTAGGAGAAATTACATTGTTGGAGAGAATTTCTGTGATAAAAATATTTTGCCTAGAACAATGTTTTTGTTACAATACTATTTTTGACAACTGATGTACTATTTTAATTGGCAAAGGATACATCTAAGTTTGCATTTCAAAGGAAAAAAAACAAGACTTACATTAAATTGTTTCAAGAAGCAAAGGAAAGGGAAGGGAAGGATTAGGTTTATGTGATTTGATATTGTAATTTGCAGTTTACTGTTTGGATGGGTGTTGAGAAATAGAAGACCTTTAGAGTTAAAAGAACATGACCTCGATTTGAGAAGTGTGAATATTTGTTGTATGATAATTAAGTTTAATGTCAGTTTTACTATTAGATGTGCCATATTGAGAATATGGAATAGATACAAATGCAGGTTGCACCCAAAAACATAAAATAAGTATTTTACTTATTATGCTGAGAAATAATAGGCAAATACAAATGGTTAACATACTGTCAAAGGAAATACAAAATTAAAAGAAAAACTGATGACTCAGGGACCTAATTGTCAATAGTTTTTGTATTTACAATTAATCAGACAAATTCAGAGTACCAGTAGCTAAAATAATGCATGGTATTGAATGTTCTGTTTGAACTAGAATTGTGTCCAAAGATGAAAATAGATTGCTGAAATATATAGACCTTTATTGGAATATGAAACAGAAAAAGAACAAATGAAATAATGTATGTTAAAATGGGATAAAAATTTTGGTTATAATATACAAATGGAAAAATGGGAAAAGGTGTGGTTGAAGAAATTAAAATTTACACCATGTTATAATCTTAAAGAAAACTTTTTTAAAATGATGTACCATTGGTATGTGACACCCAAAGAATTGTCTAGCATGTATAAGTCATTTCAAATTTATATTGGAAACGTGAACAGCAAGAGGGATAATTTTATTATATAATGGACATATAAAAAGCTAAAAAAAAGTTGGATTCACATACACTGATTCAGAGGATTTTGAAGATTAGTGTATAATTGAGACCTAAAGTTTTTCTCTTCGGACTAATGGATAACAGTTGGGAAAAAGTTATGAGTCTTTGTTTTTGCATACAATAATCATAGCAAGATTTTGTATGCTAATAATGGAAAGATTTGGCAATACCTACAATGGAAAGTGGTTGGTGAAGATGATAGAATTTGCTGAGATGTTCAAATTGACCTGCTTGATTAGAGAAAAGACAATATCTGAATATTTATTTCTGAACGGAAACACTTCATCAACTGTTAGCATAAAAAAGAAAAAACAACAACTTATGATCTGGTTTTCATGATTAGACAGAATAGATTATAGAAAGAAGAGAGTCACAAGCGAAAGAGAAAGATAAATTTACAACTGTACTTACGATTGCTGTAAAGATGATTAGAAACCAATTCTTAATATCTTTTTTCTTTTCTATTTTTCTTCTGCCTTTTTTATTTTTTCACCTTAACTTTCTCTTTTATTTCCTCTTTCCCCCTTCTTTATTTTAGTTTGTATTGATTTTTACTCTTGTTTTTAAAACTTAAAAACTTATACTTAAAAATAAAATTCTATTTAAAAAAAGATTGCACTGATTAAGGAAAGCCTTTCTAAAGGCGATGAGAAATGTTCAAAAGGGATTTGATGAAGAAGTCCAGAAGGATCACATATGCAGACACCCTGAAATGTGGGAGTGGAAGCAAGGGAAGATTTCTAAGAAGTATACTGTTTTTTACATTATATAGCTAGAAAGTAAGGCAGACACCTATCATTTTTCTCATGAGTGATCATTTCAAAAATAAGCATGAGTTGTAGGTCTGTTTGGAGAAGATAGCATGTCTCTTCTCTTTCTTTGTTTTTTTTCTTTCTCAAAACATAATTAGAATTTAAATTTGTCATAAAGAAAATAATGGCGAAGGAACGTTGATTATGCAATGCAAATAGAGGCCCTCTGTTCTCTAAAATAATGTATAGGTATCGCACCTTCCATCTCAAGCAATGCCTACTCACCTGGCATCTAACAGTTTGGGGTCCAGTGGTGGATACATAGATCGAACCACATCATCTACCCTATGAGGAAAACAAAGATGGCTAGTTGTAATTAAACAATGTACACATTAAGGAAGTGAAATAAAAACTGCTATGCATCTGTCTGTCCATCTATCCATCCACTTATCCCTTCCCTTCTCTGTCCAGTATAAGGGGGATGGCAGGGGAGCAGCACATCTTGCTCCCTGCTGCTCCTGTTGAATTTACAAACTATTCCTCAGCATGTCTTTCTTGCATTCTGTTATTAGCTTAGTGTGACAAAGTGCGCCGAAGGTTGTTATCCTACTATTAGTGAGGACATACATTACCAGGATCACCTCTGCCTACTTTAATATAGAGGGTAGACCATATGTCTCAGGCAAATGTTAAAGTTAAGCTGATGAAATTAAGGTGTAAAGTTCCCAGCCAGACGAGGAGGGATTATGTGGGGAACTAACTTTGAGTAGGTGCAAGAGACTTAGACCTGACCCCCTCCCCTTAAGTTTCTTGAAATCTTATCTGCTAATTCCTAAGGGAAGACAACCAGTCCAGGAAGAACCTGTACAAAACTTCTACAGTTTTTGTAGAACACAATAACATAGTCAACCTGAATCCTTCATATGTGGATCTAGTTACTTGCACCTGACACAGAGAGATAGAAAGATAAATGTCTCACTGCATCCTAGATTCATAGAAACATGGGGTAGGAAGGGATCTTGGAGGTCACCTAGTCCAACCCCCTGCCCAAGGCAGGATCCTCAACCAGGAAAAATGATTACCCAATCTTCCTGAAAACCTCCAGCAATGGAGCACCCGCAACTCCGAGAGATAAACTGTTCCAATTGATTAATTTTCTAACAGAAAATTCTTCCTTAGTTCCAGGTTGGATCACCTTCTAACAAGCTTCCATTCATTGCTTTCGCCTCAGGTGCTATGGAGAATAAACTGCCCTGCCCTCAGGTGCTATAGAGAATAAACTGACTACCCCTTCCTTCAGGTATTGGAAGATGGCTATTATGTCACCCTTAAACCTTCTCTTCATTAGGCTAAACATACCTAGTTTCCATAGCCATTCACTCTATGATTTAGGCTCGAGACCCCTTATCATCTTTGTTACTCTTCTCTATACACTTTCTGGGGTTTTAGCTTCATTTTTGTATCATGGTGAGTAGAATTAGGCATAGTATTTCAAGTGTGGCCTCACCAGTGCAGTATAGAGTGGTACTATCACTTTCTGTGATTGTGAGTCCTTCCCTCTGTTGATGAAGTCAGACTGCATTGGCCGTTTTGGAACCTCCAATACACTCCTGGCTCATACTTAAGCAGTGGTCCATCAGGACACTTAGATCCCTTTCACAAGTACTACTGTTGATTTAGGTCTCGCCTATAATATTCTGTGTGCATTTGGTTTTTCCTGCCTAGGTGCAGGACCTTACTTTTCTCACCAATGAATTGCATGTTGTTGACTAGGAAGCAATGCTCAAAGTCTGTCAAGATCCTTCTGAATCTTAAGTCTGTGTTCCGAAATGTTAACATCTCCCCCACCCAGCTTTGTGTCATCCACCCTTTTATTGCCATCATCTAGGTAATTTATGATGCTTGAGAGCATTGTACCCAAGACAGAACCTTGAGGTATCCCATTGCATTTCCTTCTTATTCTCCTGTGATATACCCAGATAGCATCTTGAACAGAATTGCAGCCCAGTTTACATATCCCCTTCTCTAAAACCTTCCTCTTCTATCCTGCAAATCCAAGGGCATTAAAAACAGAGGGCAAAGAGCAACGAGGGCAACTGCCCCAATCATGGAAGAATCCCCATCCAAATTATGACCAGCTGAAACAGTCCTTTTCATAAAGAAATAAATTGCAATAACCCCACAATCATGTTCTGTACATCCTCCCTACTATTTATTCATTTGGTTTATATCCCATCTTTTGTTCAGGCTAAAATGGACTTTTTCTCCCCAAACCAATCCAGAGTCCTGCTCCCCATAAGTTCTTTATAACTTGCACCTTGGGCTGATTCGTTTGGCCACCACAATAATGTCACTTAGGCTTGCTGGGTACTTCATTTGAGCTCCTGACCCCATTGTCATGGCAACAAGCTTCTCAGTGAGAGTGTGGCAGATCTGTTCAGAAAGTAAGATAAATAAGTGTTACGTGGGAGTTTGACTGCTACTTAACTGTACTTGACTTACGTGTGCTTCCTCTAGGCTGTGCACCTTCTATCTTCACGTTATGATTTTTGAAAAAAAGAAAGAAATGTACCTTTAGGATAGCAATGCAGTGAGAGACCAGGCCCCTAAGGAAAAAGAAAATAGCAGCAAATTAGAGAAGCATTTCACCAAAAGTCTTTGGACTCTTCCATGATTTTCTGGACTTCAGTTTTCAGTTTTCTGGTCTTCAGTTTTCCTATTCAGACACAAGGTCTTCTATTTCTGAGTGTTCTGTAGGACATTTTGTTCTCAGCTCAGTTGAATAATTTGGCTCTTGTCATCCAAGTTGTTGACAAGTTTCCCTTCAAGAAGTGATTAACCAGAATATCAATGCACATTCTGCAGTCAGTGATTTGAAGAGTGAAAAGAATGAGAAACTGGCATGAAGCATTGGTTTTTTTCCTCCTATAAGAATGCATTGATTATCTTGGTGGCGTAGAGGCACAGTGGTTAGAATGCAGTAGTGCAGGCTAATTCTGCTGACTGCCGATTGTCAACAGTTCAGCTTTTTGATTATTACCACTTCAAGGTCGACTCAGCCTTCCATCTTTCCGAGGTTGGTAAAATGAAAACCCAGATTGTTGGGAGGCAATATGTTGAATCTGTAAACCTCTTAGAGAGGGCTGTAAAGCACTGTGAAGTGCATATAAGTCTAAGTGCTATTGCTATTGTTATTATACACATGTAAAATCCACATTGTCAACTTTGAAATGAATTGGGCCAGTCACAGCCAATTCTCTCCTTTCTCACTCAGCTTGACACACTTTGTGGGGAGGAGGGAGCTTTGGAAAGTCAAACCAGACAACTTCCTATCTCGTGGGAACCAAGGTCATCACTACAGGTACTGGCCAGAGACTGGAAGAGGTTTCCAAGGAGACGCCGGAACACCTAAGTGGACAATGTGACCTGTGACAAGGAGAGAGGGAGTTGTCTAATCTTTAATTGTACTGAAAGCATGGTAAATAGCCAGAGCTGGTTTTAAGATCATCCGTACTGAAATGATGTACTCAATAAAGCAGTTCTCT
>JANHFL010001237.1:502755-515530 GCA_032468155.1 Oxyrhabdium leporinum | reverse complement strand
GCCCGCTCAACGCTCCCACCTCCCCCTGCGCACCCCACCCCAGTGTCTCTGCCTGCCTTCCCACGAGGACGTGCCTGAGGCCCAACTGCTCCTGGTCTGCCTGCCTGCCTGCCTGGGTAAGTAAGCCGCTGATCTCCCTGTCCCTTCCCACCCGGCGCTGCATCCCTGCGCGGCTTAGCTAGCTGCCCCCACCGCCCGCTCCTCACCGCTTCCGACACTCACCCTTTAACCAACACTTTAGAAGACAGGTTGAAGATCCAGAAGAATCTGGACAGACGTGAACACTGATACTATCCAACAAAATGCAATTCATTGGTGAGAAAAGTAACATTTTACACTTAGTCAAGGAAAAACAAACGCACAGGTGTAAAATAGGTGCTACCTTGCTCGAGAATAGTATCTGCAAGAGAGAGATATAGTGGACAGCCACTTAAATACGAGCCAGCAGTGTGTTGCAGCTGGCAAAAAAAGCCCACAGAGGAATAGTATCAAGCTCAGATGACGTATTAGTCCTACTTTATAGTGTTTTAATAAGACCACACTTGGAATACAGGTAGTCCTTGACTTACAACAGTTCATTTAGTAACCGTTCAAAGTTATAATGGCACTGAAAAACTGACTTATGACCGTTTCTCACACTTACAACCGTTACGGCATCCTCATGGCCACAAGATCAAAATTGGGATGCTTCGCAACTGGTTCATATTTATGACGGTTGCAGGGTCCTGGAGTCATGCGATCACCCTGTGCGATTTTCTGACCAACAAAGTCAATGGGGAAACCTGATTCACTTAACAACCGTGTTATTAACTTAACAATTGCAGCGATTCACTTAATATCTCTGGCAAGAAAAATCGTAAAATGGGGCAAAACCTAACAAATATCTCACTTAGCAACATAAATTTTTGGGCTCAATTGTGGTTGTAAGTCGAGAACTACTTGTACTGCATCCAATTTCATGATATAAAAAAAGATATCGAGACACTAGAAAAAGTGCAGGGAAGAGCAATAAAAATGATTAGAGGGCTGGAAGCTAAAACATAATAAACAGTTGCAGGAATTGTCTAGCGAAGAGAAGGACTAGGGGTGACATGATAACAGTCTTCCAATATTTGAGGGTCACAAAGAAGAGGGGGACAATCTATTCTCCAAAGCACCTGAGGACAAGACAAGATAGGATGGAAACCTATCAAAGAGAGATCCAATCTAGAACTAAAAAGACATTTCCTAACAGTGATAAAAATTAATCAGTGGAATCGGTTGCCTTCAGAAGTTGTGGGTGTACCATCACTGGAGGTTTTTAGAAAGAGATTGGATAGCCATTTGTCCAGAAGAGTCTTCTGCTTGAGCAGGGGGTTGGACTAGAAGACCTCCAAGGTCCCTTTCAATTTTGTTATTCTGTTATTTGTTTTTGAGCTTTGAGGGGAATGTTGACCGCTTTTAGTCTGTTCACTTTCTGTTCTGCACTCATCTATTGAAGGAGGGACCCATTTCAGATGTCTGCTTACAAGATGAACCCCTTTAAATTTTACATTATAACTCTATGGTGTCCATTCAGAGCCCTTACTTGCCAGTAATGGTTTACTGGAAAGCTCTCCCTAGCTAATTGGAGACCTTGTGGCTTTGTCAACAAAGCATAAAATTTTTCAGAGAGGAAATGATTTAAGTGTGACCTTTTAAAAATTGTTTATTCAATGATAACTGCGCCAAAGGCCTCTAGGAAGAAAACATGTTTTGTTACAGGCTGATACGTTTCTCGGTTTGCTTAAGTTTAGGATAGAAAAAAAAAGATAAAATATATTTTAAGGCTAAGAAATAAGACTTTGAAAAATTAGGCTGTAGTTTACTCTAGAAAGCAAATAATAATCTTTTATTTTATGAACTCCTGCTAATTTTAAGACTCAACAATTAGGTGCAAATAAAGCAATTGCATATTCTTCTCCCTGTCTCTATTTTTTCCTTCACTTTTTTGATTATTTTCTAAAGTTTAAGACCCCTGAGCAGAGTTCTAGCTGAGTTCTTGTAAACAAGGACATTCATTTGTTTTCAAGATGGGTGTCATGAATCTACACTCAAACCCCACTTTTTTTTTATTACAAGCTTCACAGGTTAAAAAGCACAAACTTTATTCCAGCAACTGCGGCCACCACAATATCACGCCCCAAATCCAAACAATTATTTATTGTTTCCACACTTGCAGACAGAATCTTGCCAGGTTGAGTACTCTTTATGCATCTACCACATACTCTGACAATTATTAGGGTGGGATAGTCTTTACTCTCCTTCTCACACAAAATATATAGCCCGCTACATTCTATCATAATATTTACTTTGTTTTACTCTCCATGCGGATGTTCTTGTCACAAGATGGCAGTCAAAAGGGGGGGGGGGAGGTTAGGGATAACAAAAGCAGCATTGCACTGTTGCGATGCGAGCTTCGCAACTTTTGTATTGTGCATCTGGTTATGAAAGGAGAGGAACTTGTATCGTCCTGGTCCAACACTGCTTTCATCGTTTTGACAGAAGCCTGAGATCTTATGGATGGCTCTTGGTGGAAGAGCTGCCTGCTTGATTGGTTTTTGACTTTAGCCCACGAGACCACTGGAGTGCTTTACCAGACTTCGGGTGATCTGTTGGAGAGAAGGAAATTGAGCAAAACTAGAAGCTTCAAGCAATCGCTTTGCTTTGTAAACACAGAGTCAGGACAGCAACATTCAGCAATGAGTCAAAACAAAAGGCTTTAGAGGCAAGATAGGTGTTTTTACAGTTTACAAATGATTAACACATGAAGCCGGTGAACCATGGCTGCTAAGAATAAGATGCTTTTGTTATATATTCCATTGTTCCCTATCTTAACGCTTGCCAGTTCATGAAGACAATGCACAAGGGTCACAGGTTTGTTGTGTGACTATATATGCCCATTTCCAAAGCACCTGAAGTCAGGACAAGAATCAATGGATGGAAACTAATCATAGAGAGAACCAACTTAGAACTAAGGAGAAATTTCCTGACAGTTAGAACAATAAATCAGTGGTACGACTTACCTCCAGATGTTGTGGGTACTCCAACACTGGAGGATTTTAAGAAGAGACTGGACAATCATTTGTCTAGAATGGTATAGGGTATCCTTGCAGGGGGTTGGTCTAGAAGACCTCCAAAGTCTTCAGTGCTGGACCACTCATAACCTCTGAAGGCAAGCCACTGGTTAATTGTTCTAACTGTCCGGAAATTTCTCCTTAGTTCTAGGTTGGTTCTCTCCTTGATTAGTTTTAGTTAGTTGGCTTCATGCAACTTCTGTAGTCTGGCAGGCATGTAAACCTGCCCATGTTCATAGCATCTTGACCTCCATTCATCAGTCAAAACAACCCTGATCAATCCTGGTTGCACTTTAAAATGACATCAGAGGAATTGGGAGATTGTCTTGAAATGCCATAGATCTTGTTTGAAGAAGCTCTGCTCCAGGACACAAACTCTGGTAGTTTAAATTAAGGGAATCTTAAAATGAATCTACCCTGTTTCTCTGAAAACCCAACCTAATAAGCCCAATCCTAATTTTTGAGGGGTGGGCCTAATATTACCCCTACGCCAAAAATAAGCCCCGGGGGGGGATGGGCATGGCCAACACAAGTGGTGGCATGGGCACGAGGTGGGGGGAGGCTTGCAGGGTCCTGGGATATGCTGAAGGCTCGGAGTGGGGCCGTTTTTGCGAAAGGCAGAAAAATGGGGAGGGAGAGGGAGCTTGAGGAATGGATGACAGGCAGGAAAATTCCCCTCCCCATGTTCTTGCCGTTCGTGAAAAAGGCTCCAGTTTGGACATACCGGCGTAGCCGCTCATGGCAGGATGCCAGCTGCACTGGTGTGATGAAGCTCACAGAGGTGCTGCCATTCATGAGTGCAACACCACAACAAGCCTTGCAGGGTCCTGCTCTAAGAGGCTGCACTGGTATGACAAACCTCAAGGCAGTGCCACTGCTCCTGCTCACGGCTCGCTTGATTTGCAAACAGCCTGGGGATTATTGCAGCCTTTAAGTGCCCGGGATGCCTGCAGGATCCCTGGCTCCTGAGTCCAGCAAGACCCAGCATTTGGGTTCTGGTGCGTTCTTCTCCTCCCGGGTGGCGACGGTGCGTCCACAGCCCGTCCAGCTCATCGAGTCTGGCCTGCTGCACCTCAAAAAAAGGTAAGACCTTCCTCGAAAATAAGCCCAAGTAGTTATTTTCAAGTCTAAAAGAAACTAAGACTCCCTCTTATTTTCCGAGAAACACAGGTATATATTATACCATGCTTTGTTTTGAAGCATAGCTTTTTTGAATAAGATAACCTTGTTTGGGTTCAGCGCAGTAAACGATAGTTGCAAAACATAGTGGCTGCGGTTTGCATAATACACTGACTCCCAAAAAGGGAAATAGATATGTCATAGCTTGGCAAGATATATGATACCGCCTTAGAATAAAGATTTTACACTAGGAAGAAAAAGATTTGTGGAACTATTTTGGCTGGGGAATTTTGGGAGTCATGATCCCAATTTATCTGCATGACACCAGGCCAAGAACACTGTAATGCAAGCTGGATAACATAGAACAGCATAGAATACAGAGCTAGAAGGGACTTTAGAGGTCATCTAGTCTAACCCTCTGTTCGAGCAGGAGAATCTATACTCTATACCATTTCATACAAGTGGCTGTCCATTCTCTTCTTGAAAGCCTCCAGTGGTGGGGGACTCATAATTTCTGAAGGCAAGCAATCCACTGATTGATTGTTCTCACCATTAGGAAATTTCTCCTTAGTTCTAGATTGCCAGAAGACCTGATAATTTTTTCCTTAGTTCTAGGTTGCCAGATACCAGAAGACTTTTCCCAACCAGCTTTTCATCTGTTTTAGGATTATAATTCCTAGAATTCTCCAGCCTTGAACTATGTTAATTGGTCAGTTTGTGGCTTAGGTCCATACAGCTGCTAAATCTTAAACCTGCCTTAACTAAACACAAGTGTTATGTTCTTACAGGTAGTCCTCATTTAACGACTGGTCACGTACCAACTGTTCAAAGTTATAAAGGGTCTTTCCAGAGCTACTTATGACCTGGTTCTGGAGTTCCAATAGCTGCACATCCTATCGCCGCTATGGTCACATAATCACATCTTCGGTGCTTAGCAAGCAATTCACATTTATGGCTATTTGCAAGGGCATTTTCTGGCATTTTTTGGCAGTTGAATCATTTACTTCTGATTTCCAGCAAAAAAAATATGCCCATTGAAGAAAATGGGTTTATTTAACACCACTCTGTTTCCCATTGAACGATTGCCACAATTTACAGTCATAATTCTGGGCTCAGTTATAGTCATAAGTTGAGGATTACCTGTATATCATGCGGTATGACCCAACAAATAATGTCTTAACATGTCTTAATGTTATGGCTAAGTTCAAAAAGACAGTTCCTACCATACAAAGAACTTAAATTACATAATTTGATTTTTGTGGTTTATGGTGAAGTGGTTTCGCAGCATTTCTCAATCTCAAAGCCTTTAAGATGTGTGAACTTCAACTCCCAGAATTCCCTAGCTTTGAAAAACGCTGGTTTATATATAAACCAAGCTGTAATTTTCTGTGTTTAAGGGACAGGCATTCTCATTTATGAGTTTTCCAGTCCCAGCTTGAAGTCATGCAGTGTGACTAAGTTTGTTTACTATTTTGGGAGGGCCAGAGTCTGGGAACAAGGACTGAAAATGCAGAAATGATGAGCTTCCTCTTCAGAAATGTGAGGTGTTCATGTTTAGGAGGAAGTCGTGTGCAGGAAAATACAAGACTTTCTATACATGCATCCTACTGTCAGAGGATTGAGTCATTACAAAAATTTCTCAGAACCATCATTGTCTCCCATGGACCATACAAGTTGGGCCATGATGGTTTTTTTGCAGTAGTTTTCCAGAAATTGTGGTGTTCTGGATGAAACACCAGCATCAGCCATACCGCTAATCCTCAACTTATGACAGATAAGTTAGCAACTATTCAAAGTTATGATGGGCCCCTCCCAAAAGGTACTTACGATGTGATTCCAAAGCTCCAATGGAAACACCTCTTCTCTGACTGCAGTTCAGGTGTTCAACAGCCAGCCTGAATTTGCTGATATTAGCGGTCAGATGACTGCGATTTACAATATATTTTGCTGTAAACAAAAAAACAGAAGTGTTTATTTCTGGTTTTCAGCAAAACCCACCACTGCAACAAAAAGTCATAAAAGCAAGTCAGTTACATGATGACCTGCTTTACAACTGTCATAGCTATGATCATAATAGGCAAGCTCCATTACCATTACTAACTATTGTAAGTTGAGCACTATCTGTATCCTGAACACATTATCATTCTAGTAATGTTTTGACCATCTCTACTTAAATCAAACTGAGGTTGGAGTTTTCATTTTCTTCAGCTGAAGAAAAACATAAGAGAGCTTTAAAATCTACTAACTTAGTGCAGATATGTAATTTCTGATTGGATGTGTTTTAAAGAGTTTTTAATTAGAACCCCTGTTGGTTTGGGCCTTTTCTTGGACACTTATCCGAATAAGTATGCTGCATGTACTGTTTAAAACATTATTTCCACCCTCACGGTGACCTATCCCAGCTTTCTGTAACATGGTGCTCCCAGAATTCCTAGCAAATTTAGCAAATAATGGGGAATTCTGGGAATTGAAGCAAACGCATGTCAAAAACAGTTGTTCACAAAGTAAATTTGACCTTGTAATATCTACTGTTTCAATAAATCCAACCTTTATGTTCAGACTACACCCTTAATTAAGGCAACCCAATGCGATTATAGCAAAGTGAGATCTCTGATTATGATTTATGGCACAGTATATTATGAAAATAAAGCTAATAAGGCTTACGGTCAAATCAAACAGATTATAATGTGGCACTGTGAAGATGTATATTTGCCACCATAAAAGAATGTCTAAAAATGCTTAACATTTGTCGAGCACTTAAGTGTTGCCAGGATCCATATGTATTCAGCCTTGATTATTTGAACCATGATTTACTGAATAAATCACTATTGATTCAGTTTCTGCAGCACAGTGTAAGATAGTACTAATCAAGGTTAGCATATTACATAAATGCAGCTTCTGTAACTTAAAATACGGTATATTTCTTACATTTCTCTACCACCTATCTCATTTAAATCACCTGATTGAGCATTTTGTGAAGTGTGGCTATTGTAGCAAAGGGATCAGAATGTGGTGAAGGGAGAGAAAGAACAACTGGTCAGATCTGATAGTCAGAGGGGTGGTACGTATCGAGTTGATGAAAAATCCTCTATTGCAGATCTTGGATAAAAACCACCAGGCTTGATAGCAGTAGCAATAGCACTTATATACGGCTTCACAGTGTTTTTATAACCCTCTCTAGGCTGATTTACAGTGTCAACATATTGCTCCAGCAATCTGGGTTTTCATTTTACCAACCTTGGAAGGATAGAAGGTTGAGTCAACCTTGAGACAGTGAGATTCAAACTGCCGAACTGCTGGCAGCCAGCAGTCAGCAGAATTAGCCTGCAGTACTGCATTCTAACCACTGCGCCACCGTGGCTTGATAAGACTGATGGTGTGAGATGGTGGCTGGATTCCCATGTATCCTAAGGGCTCATCCACAATGGTGCTTTCCTAGTTAAGACCTTCCTGGTTGCAGAATAATCTTCAGAAGGCTGATCTGCTGGATTGCAATTGGCCTGTTGCAAAATCACCCCTTCCCATCCAACTATTAGCTATGGTGGCGCAGTGGTTAGAATGCAGGATTGCAGGGTAACTCTGCCTGTAACTTGGAGTTCGATCCAGACCAGCTCAAGGTTGATTGGGCCTTCCATCCTTCCGAGGTTGATAAAATGAGGACCCAGATCATTGGGTGCAATATGCTGAATCTGTAAACCACTCAGAGGGTGCTGTAAAGCATTGTGGAGCAATTTGTGAGTAAGTGCTATTGCTACTAGGAGTTCTTTTTTCATGGCTGCCAGAGCGACTGGAATGTCACTGGTGCAGCATAGTTCTTCTTTTTTGTAGGTGGTTGATTCTGGGAATGTTGACCTCATAGGAGACCAATTGTGGTTTACTAGGAAGTTAATATTCCCATTGTATTGAAACGAAAAGATTACAGGGTTCATGTGAATAAGAAGTCTGTCACTTGTCAGCTTTTGTTAATCCATACTCTGCTGCTATTTTTCTGCTTGACTGATTCCTTGACTCCCGATATGGAGATTCCATTCTTTAGTCTGTCGTATGATTATTTTTTTTCCTCCTTTTATTTGTCAGCACAGCCTCCCTGTTCAAAGTTGGTTGGTGGGATGGGGCCTCTCTACACATAGAAAGCTGCTTTTTGGGAGATCCCCTGCTGCTCTGAAAGCAATTGGCATTATTTTCGTGTCTGTGTGGACAATGGCCTCTCTGTTGGCATACTTTCTACCCAGGAGGAAAGCACATTATCCCAGAAATGTGAATGAATCATAAGCCAAAGCATTATTTCTTTGATTTTTGGCTTAATGTACTGCATGAATTCAGCCGTTCTTGCTTCTAGCTTAGCAAGTTGCATGGCCACAATTTTTGCATATCATGACTCAGAGTGAACCAAGCCAACATAAAGTCAGTTCCTTAGGCAGGGTTCTTCAACATTTTGAATGCTGAGTCCAGTACAGGTTAGTTGTAGACTTACAACAGTTCATTTCGTGACCATTCAAAGTTACATCGTTGCTGAAAAAAGCTACTTATGACCGCTGTTCACATTTATGACCATTGCAGCAGCCTCATGGTCGCATGATAAAAATTTGGATGTTTGGCAGCTGGTTCATATTTATGATAGTTGTAGTGTCCTGGGATCATGTGATCATCATTTGCGACCTTCTGACAAGCAAAATCAACGGGGAAGCCAGATTCACTTAACAATTGTGTTACTAACTTAGCAACTGCAGGAATTCACTTAAAAACTATGGCAAGAAGGTTCGTAAAATGGGGCAAAATTCACTTAATACGTCTCACTTTGCAATGGAAATTTTGGGCTCAATTGTATTCGTAAGTCAAGGATTGCTTGTATTCTCGATGTTGGGCTGACATGGTCCTTTATTGAAAAGAAAGCAAACACGCAAACTAATAGATCCTCCACCATTCAGTCAGAACTGAAGAAGCTTCTTGGATTAGAAGTGATGCGTCTTCAGCGAAAAAACAGACAATCCAGTTGAAAAGCACCTTTGGGATAGTTGGGTAATGAAATGTCTGCAAGAGAACAGCTAAGCTCAGACAGCACCAGGGATCGCACAATTCAACCCAATATTCTCTTCTATTGGAAGATTTTATGTAAGTCTAACAACAAATTATTTAAATCTATATTAAACATACTTGGAAATTTCTTTCTTTGTTGTTAATTTCCAAGTATGTTTAATATAGATTTAAATAATTTGTTGTTCAATTATTTAATTCAACCCAGTATTCTCTTCTATTGGAGGGTTTTATGTAAGTCTAACAACAAATTATTTAAATCTATATTAAACATACTTAGAAATTAACAATAAAGAAAGAAAAAGTTATTTCCAAACAATTTACGTTTAACATGATATTTTAAAGATGTTCTCCACCCTACTCATCAATGCATGACGGGGACAGCAGGAATTAGACTCAGACTCCATGCACACAACACATTAAGCCACAAGCAATCCCATCCCAATCCAACCTTGTTTGTAAAACAAACTCAGATGTGTCCCTGCCTAAGGGTTGGCCTATGTGGGGGTGGGGGGAAGTATTTCTGCAGCTGCAAAAGTTATTGCAGTTTTTCTGGGGAAATAGCCCTTATTATCTTGGCTTCCATGAAACCTGTTTATTTGTAGTTCAAAGGAAATTAATCTTATCTACCGCAGATCAGCAGCTTAATGAACTTTCCTGTATCTAGGGAATGCCTGCCAGAAGGCCAAATGACTAATTGGTAGAAGAAGTTCTAAATTTTTTAATTTGGTAAATCTTTTCTGTTGATCTCTCTCTTTCTCTCCCTCTCTCTCTCTCTCCCTCTCCTGCTCTCTCGCTTTCTCTCTCTCCCTCTCCCTCTCCTATATTTCAAGATATAATCTTGGAAGACTCAGTAGGCAAGTCAAGCAATTATTGCCTTGATCATTTGCCAACAACTAAGAAATCTTTAGCTTTAAAAGTTGGGGTGAAATTTGCCTCTTTCCCCAGCGTTTGGGTTTAAATATTTCTCTCCAGTTAAAATGAGGAGCTCGGAAGAAAAATCTGACCTCATTTGCTCACATCTCCAAGTATGGTTGAGAAAGTGAAAATTGTGTGTGTGTGTTGGGGGGGGGGGATTTGCCAACTGATGTAAGCAGTACTTTTATTAAGTTTATCACAAGCCAGATATGAGTCATAAGAACATAAAAACATAAATAGCTCTGCTGGAGCAATACGAGGAATGTATTATCCAGCTTTTGGTTTATTACAGAACCAACTTGATGCCTCTGGGTGCTCATGAGAAGAAGATGGAGATGTTCTTCCCTCCCATCTTCGTTCCTTGCAAGTAATAGTGCAGGTAGTCCTTGACTTACAACAGTTCATTTAGTGACCGTTCAAAGTTACAATGACACTGAAAAAAAGTGATTTAAGACTGTTTTTCGCACTTATGACTGCCGTAGCATCTCCAGGGTCACATGATCAAAATTCAGACGCTTGGCAACTGACTCATATTTATGATTCTTGCAGGATCCCGGGATCATGTGATCGCCTTTTGCAACTTTCTGACAAGCAGAGTCAATGGAGGGAGCCGGATTCATTTAACAGCCATAATAGTAACTTAAGAACTGCAGTAATTCACTTTAACAACTGTGGCCAGAAAAGGTCATAAAATGGGGCAGAATTCACTTAACAACTGTCTCAGCAACAGAAATTTTGGGCTTAATTGTGATCATAAACTGGGGTGTACCTCTACTGTATTTGAAGGCATATGCTCTCCAAATCTGAAGTCTTCAGTAGATGGACCTGTCTTCTATTACATTAGGATTTTCCAGAGATTAACTGTAATCTGAGTTAATACATAGAGAGCTGCCTTAAATTTGTTTAATATCCTGCACAAGAACATCTGTGGAGGGAGGCGTACAAAAAAACATGATGGCTACAATCATATCACTTTTTTAATGTGTGCTGTGTATACATACCCATAAACAAAAAGCCTTCTGTTTGATTTAAAGGACCTGCTTCTGTGGCTGGCAGAAACTGCAAAATAGTATTTCTGGAAGAGGAGCAAGACAAGAATGGCTGAAACTCCCTTTTGGTGGGCTGTGAAATTGAGACTCTAGAAAGAATACAGAGAAGAGCAACACAGATAATTAGGGGACTGGAGGCTAGAACATATGAAGAATGGCTGCAGGAACTGGGAATGTGTAGTTTAATGAGAAGAAGGACTAGGGGGTGACACAATAGCATTGTTCCAATAGCTGAGGTGCTGCCACAAAGAAGATTCTCCAAAGGACCTGAGTGTAGGATAAGAAGCAATGGATGGAAACTAATCAAGGAGAGAAGCAACCTAGAACTAAGAAGAAATTCCCTGACAGAACAATTAATCGGTGGAAGAACTTGCCTCCAGAAATTGTGAATGCTCCAATACTGGAGGATTTTAAGAAGAGATTGGACAATCCTTTGTCTGTGTGGTATAAGGTGTCCTGCTTGATCAGGAGGTTGGACTAGAAGACCTCCAAGATCCCTTCCAACTCTGTTATTCTCTCCAGGCCACATTTGGGGAACCTCTGCTTTAGGGCAATTGGAGCAGAGGTTCTGCTGCTGGTGGTCTCTTCCCTGCACCAATGGTTCAGAATTTTTTTCCTTGCTACAAGAGCAACTATAGTGAGTGGGGTATTAACTGGACTACAAACGGTCCTCAACTTATGACCGGAGATCTGATGGACATACCTGGGAGGCACTTGCAACCCATGTTCAAGATCTGATGGTCACCCTCTCTTCACTGTCACATGACTGCACTTCTGGTGCTCAGTAACTGGGCCACATTTATGGACATTTTCCGTGTCCTATAGTCACATGACCGCATTTTATGACAATTTTGCAGAACACATTTACTTTGCTTTCAGCAAAACTGTGGTTACAGTGAGTGAGCCACTGGTTCGCTTAATGATTGTCACTACAGAGATTGTAAAATCAGGGCAATGACATGACTGACCCACTTTGTGACCATCACAAGTTTTGACTGCACCTGACAGGCTCCATTACGGTTGTAACTTGAGGACTATCTGTACCAGGCCTTTCATTTCCTTGTTGGTTAAGTGGGTGGAGTTTCTGTTCTTCCACTGCTTCATCTTCAACAATGTCAGGGAGAGGCAATGAAGATGAAATTACTGCCAAGAGCAAAAGGGCCAAAGATGATTAGGGGACTGGGGGCTAAAACATATGAAGAAAGGTTGCAGGAATTGGGTATGTCTAGTCTGATGAAAAGAAGGACTAGGGTTGACATGATAGCAGTGTTCCAATATCTCAGGGGCTGCCACAAAGAAGAGGCAGTCAACCTATTCTCCAAAGTACCTGAGGGCAGGACAAGAAGCAATGGGTGGAAATTAATCAAGGAGAGAAGCAACCTACAACTAAGGAGAAATTTCTTGACAGAACAATTAATCAGTAGAAAAACTTGTCTCCAGAAGTTGTGAATGCTCCAACACTGGAAATTTTTAAGAATAGGTTGGACAACCATTTGTCTGAAATGGTATAGGGCTTCCTGCCTGAGCAGGGGGTTGGACTAGAAGACCTCCAAGGTCCCT
>JANHFL010001237.1:482682-495118 GCA_032468155.1 Oxyrhabdium leporinum | reverse complement strand
TATCTATCTATCTATCTATCTATCTATCTATCTATCTATCTATCTATCTATCTATCTATCTATCTATCTATCTACCAAAGTAATTATCTTTAAAAGCATTAAACCATATCAGAAATTATAAAATAATGAAAAACATTTATTTATCTATCTATTCATCTATCTAAATTATTCAGCTGCCCATCTCACAAGCAAGTGATTGTGGGTGGTGTACAACAATAATTGGTGTATTCATGACAGGTTGTAAATAAGTACCCTTCTGAACAGCAGCTTTTAAGGTTTTGCTACATTTATGTATTTATTTTTAACCCATTGTAATTGAAAGACTCTCTCTAAATGATTGGCAATCTATTGAGAAAGTCCCTATATATACTACAGCTTTGGGGATTTGTGTTCTTCCTATTAGACAATATAAATAGTTTTAATCTATATAGTATAAAGGAACTGTAGTTATATTGGCTCTTGATGAAAATAATAGAAATTCATAGCTGGATCATGCTTTTATTAGGAACAGTCAGATTATCAGGGTAGGATTTTAGGCTTTTGAATTGTCCAGAAAGATATTGAAAAACCAGCATGTAGAAAATGAAAATGTAAAAATAGACAGTTGCAAGATGTGTAATTTTAAGTCTGTCCAAGATGGCAGCAATGGATTGACTGCAGAGCAAGCCCAGGGTGGAATCTATTCTAAAAAAATGATTTTAAACTATATAAAGAGGGACTGAGTTTTTGAGGCTTAATTCCATCATCTAATAGATATAACTACGTAATTCATCCTATTTGACTTTAACCTACTGTAGATTGCTAAATTACAGACCATGTTGTTTAGAAAAGAAGTATGTAGTATGCAGCGGTTGGCAGGGAGGGGCTCAGACCTCATAGGCTTGGTGTATGTAGAATTGGGAGGGAGAATAATTATATTTTTTCTGTTCCACATGACTTAAAACCCCCCCAACCCTTGTGGTTTTAAATATTTATTTTCGAACATTTTTCTAACTTTCGTTACGAAGTCTAAAATGGTTATCAGGCCGTAAATGAAACATGTATCAATCTTGCAGATATTTGCATAAGGCTCCTATTATGATTGATATTCTCAAAGGGCTTCAGGAGGATGACTGGTGAATCCTTATAGGATATTATTTATTTATTTTATCTTATTGAGGAACTGTGTCTTTTGGACACAAGTGATTTCTATTTTTTTAATGGTTGTGTAGTTTTATTACATTTTTTGCCATAAGTGGCCCAGAATTTTGTAAAATTGGGTAGCCTCTGAATCAATTGATCAATCAACCAATCAATCAGTCAGTCAGTCAGTCAATCAACCAACCAATCAATCAAATAAACAAAGAAAAGAGGGAGAGAGGGAGTCATACTGGTTGTTAAAATGTCTAGGTAGGAATGTGCTTCTGCCAATTCTTTAAAATACTTGATGTTGGTATTATATCTTCCCCCAAGATGTGACTGGAAGTATACATTTAATATAAAGGGCATATTCCACCTTTTCAGAAATTAAGATAATCCACTGATGTTAATACTGAAACTGAGGAAAGCACCCTGAGATTTTTTTGTTGTTGTTGGAAAGATTAATAAATTCACATTTGTTAAATGTGATTAACTGGATCTGGTTTTAGAATACCATTGATCCTCCCTTCCTGAAGTGATCATTCTGATTTATTATTTTATTTATTTATTAAACAAATTTACATAGCTTCCCAACTCATATCTAATTGACTCCAGGCAGCTTATAACATTTAAAAAAATTAAAAGATGCATCATATAATAAAGCTGGTAAAAAGATCTTTAGAAGTGAGAGAAAACATAAATTGATTGATGTCATTTCATTTTTTTGTGAGCAAAGAATTTGGCAGAGAAATGGCATGGTTTTGTTATCTCTGTTTGTGGTTGTATCAGATTGGTAAGATTTTGTAAAACTTCCTGCTATACTTTAGTTTTATTCATAAAAAAATAGATGAAATTGGCTCTTGATTCAAGATTGCAAATCACTTCATTTTAAAATAATCGGAGAAGTGCAGGAGACAAATTGGTGCAAGAAGCAGAAATCTCAGTAACCAACTTTTATATTCAGTCTTTCTTCCATTCTGTAGTTAAAAATCTTGAGTTGCCTTTAAGAATTCTTTTTACCTTTAGAAATGAAGATCATTCAAAGTTTATTCTATTTTCCCCTAGGAATTCCAAAGCTTTAACAGCTTGTATCCAGTATTTTTAAAAAGAAAAGTAAGTTAGAAATATTTGCATTTTTGTCAAAATGTATTTATGGCTTTGAACCGACAACTGAGTTCTCTTTCCATCAACTCAGGAAGACCCATGTTAGAATCAACGTTTAGTTAGCTGTTTGCCCAGCAGGTGGTGCTGTTGTTCAGGGACTTGATGGCTAAGTGGCACTGGATCCTATCCTTTCAGGAAAAAGGGATCTCTCTTAATCATCGACATCATTTTGATTCTGGCTTAATTTGCTGACATATCTAACATATCCTGGGGAATAGTGTAGAGAAAGAAAAAGAGAAAGAAATTATTTCTGAGAAAACCAAGATGTGGTGATAATGGTGGTTTATAAATTTAGCACCGTAAAGCACCTCAATTATATCAAATAAACATTGTAATTTATGGATTGCTTTTATCTCAGTTGACGTATTATTAGAATGTTAATACAGGGGAGTGATAGCATTGTATATACATGTGTGTGTTCATTTTCTTCAGAGTTAGCTTTTAATTTCATCTAATGTAATGTGCACATCCTATAAACCAGTTGTTTTAGGCACTGTGGATGTGCCTAAAAGTTTGAAAATGAAAATTCAGCATGTGTAAGAAAATAAATAGAATCAGTTAGAAATTTGGGTTAAATTTTATTTAGATTACAGCTATTTTTTTCATGGGGAAGGGTGCTCTAGTTCAGCTGAACTACGAGGGGGAGGAGAGAGAGAGAGAGAGAGAGAGAGAGAGAGAGAGAGAGAGAGATCAATTTTCCTCTGTAAATTAATAAATATGTGTTCTCTTCAGAGCTGAGCAGCAGTCTGAAAGGAACAGACCAAGCAGAAACCTGGAGCAGAGAGCTGACCTGGGACTGACTCTCAAATCAGAAGGACTGAGCGAAAATCTAGAGCAAGCAGAGAGAAATCCATTGCAGAATGGGGCTGCCCCAGGAAGGAGAAGGGGAGCTGGAAGTGAACTTTTATGTGGCTTTTGGGACTGACTGATTTCAGCCCCCATTCCCTTCTTGGGAGATTGTGATGTTTAAAGGGCCATGCCTCTGGCTTTGAAACTGACATCCTATCACACGTCCTCCTCCTCTTTTTAGTGGGTGCCCTGGAGCACAGAGGGCCTAAGGAGCAAGGTGGTGTTTCCTTTTTGGGGGATCTAACCTTGGGGGTCCCAACTCTCAAAATCCCATTCCTAATTACAAATTTGTTCCAAAAGATGATTGTCTATTAGAAAATGAGAAGTGTCATAGAAATAATAGTATATTCTTAACACAAGTTTGGAAGGGGGTGTGTGTGTTAAGAATATGTTCTGCACTAGCAATCAATGATCATTGGTTGTTTCCAAGTATTTCACAGTTGTGTGAGTCAGTCTCACGAGTGCTGTGCCTGGTTTTCTTCCATTTTGTTTGTTTCTTTGATTAGCTGATATCCCGAGTTTAATTTTTGTAAGTTTATAATAATAACAACAACAACAACAACAATAATAATAGCAACAATAATAGCAACAATAATAGCAACAATAATAGCAATAAGAATAACCCTGGTTGTGTTTCTATATAACTTCGCTACTCACACTACTTGAAACAAGAGATTGGAGACATAACTGATTAATATTAAGTATGGCAGTTTGCTTAATATT
Organism: Oxyrhabdium leporinum; assembly: GCA_032468155.1. Lineage (NCBI taxonomy): Eukaryota > Metazoa > Chordata > Lepidosauria > Squamata > Cyclocoridae > Oxyrhabdium > Oxyrhabdium leporinum. Next base: position 491,263 of record JANHFL010001237.1, on the reverse strand, counting down.
GTTGAAACTATTGCACCCTGCTCTATAAGGGGCCACCTTTTAAAACCACTTGGATGAGAGGTGGCCTGATATGGAGCAGCCCAGTTATTTTCTGGCGCCTGACGGTGGGAGCGCATTACCTGTGCTAGGGGCCCAGGATTTCCATCCATTGTTTCCATCCATAGTTTCCATCCATTGTTTCTTGTCTTGCCTTCTGGTGTTTAGGAAAATAAATTGACTCCCCTCCTCTTTGTGGCAGCCTCTCAAACACTGGAATACTGCTATCATGTCCCCCCTAGTCCTTCTTTTCTCTAGACTAGCCAAACCCAAATCCTGCAAGCGTTCTTCATATGTTTTAGTCTCCAGGCCTTTAATCATCTTAGTTGCTCTTCTCTGTACATCTCAAGATCTTTTTTTGTAATGTGGTGACTAAAACTGGATGCAGTATTCCAGGTGTGGTCTTACTAAGGATTTATAAAGCTGTAATAATACTTGGGTACTGCAGGGTTGAGAGAGCTAATTTGCTGTAGTGCTTAAGGCATCAGATTAGAAACCAGGAGACTGGGAGCTCTAGTCCTGCCTTAGGCACAAAGCCAGCTTTCCCTCAGCCCTAGGAATGTGGCCATGACAAGCCATTTCTGAAAAACCTTGCCAAGAAAATTGCAGGGACTTGTCCAGGCATTGTCCTAGAATTGGGCACAATTTCCAGCTTGTATTCAAAGGTATGCCAAAAGTATAGGGTAGACTTTGTTTTTTGGGGAATTGAACATTTCTGGTTCAAAAACATGTCTTGTTTTTTTTTTCTTATATTCATGCAAATGGCACCTTCAGTATCTGTAACCTTCCTTCTCCTCTTTGTTTCAAGGGATTTAGCTCGGAAAGATCGGAATGGAGCTTCTGATCCTTTTGTCAGAGTCCGCTATAATAGCAAAATTCAGGAGACTTCGGTGAGTTGAGGTTGTGGGGAGAAGAAGATGGGACTACACCAGTTTTTGAAATTGAAGTTGATTACTTTTGTCTGTCCAACTTTGGTTTACAATTTATTAATGCCCCATATACTACAGGCGGTGCTTGATTTACCACCGCAATTGAGACCAGAATTTCTGTTGCTAAACAAGGCTAAGTGAGTCATGCCTGATTTTATGACCTTCCTTTTTTCCCCACAGATTTATTTCATTAGATCTATAAGATTGATAGTTGGAAAGACTCAAGACAACTTAAATTAAAAATTCAGTGAAAAACAAAGTGCAAAAGGTTTTTTAAAAACCCAGCAACAACATGAAAAAAGTGTTTAGTTATGCTATGACCATTTTTCACACTTATGACCGTTGAAGCATCCCCATGGCCAGGTGATTAAAATTCAGACACTTGGCCACTGACCCATATTTATGACGGTTGCAGGGTCCCAGGGTCATGTGATCCCCTTTGACAACTCTCTGACTAGCAAAGTCAATGGGGAAAGCCAAATTTACTTCACAGCCGTGTTACTAACTAATTGAACAACTGCAAGTGATTCACTTAACAACTGTGGTAAGAAAGATCGTAAAATAGGGCAAAACTCACCCAGTTGCCTTGCTTAGCAATGGAAATGTTGAGCTCAGTTGTGGCCGTAAATTGAGGATTACCTGTACAATGGAATTGTCTTCCTATTTCTTTCTTTAGGTGATCAAAAAATCTTGCTACCCCAGATGGAACGAGACATTTGAGTTTGACCTGGATGAGTCAGCCACAGAAAAGCTGTGTATTGTTGAAGTCTGGGATTGGGATCTTGTCAGCAGGAATGATTTTTTGGGGAAGGTGAGTTGAAAAAGAAGGACATGCTGAAGGCAGGTTAACACATCTGAGGAGCAAGACGGTCTGTTGAAAGACTGCTCTGTTTTTGCTATATTTAGAAACTTTAACTTGAGAACCCGGGAGGAGAGCAATAACCTTAAGTTGCTGCTTGCAAATTCTTATGACTAAGACATGGGATATGAAGGCCTGAAAATTTAAACATGGCTGCAGTTGAAATCATCAAGATCTTGGGTGCTTGTACTGCCTCAAACATAGTGGGGTTCTTGATGACGCTGTTTTTTCTTTGTTTTTTCACTGTTTCTTCCTTCTTTTTTTCTTAGTACTGTAGGAAGGAACCTCCCCCTCCCCAATTAAAATATTCTTAATTCTTAATATTAAAAAGAGGCAAGAATATTATATTTCCCCAAAGGAGAAATGGAGAAGCATGCCCTTAAAGGCAAAAAGCCTCAAGCAGAAGTCTCAAGTCTTTAGAGATCTTTTGTAGCCATTAAGAAAGACTGGGCCAAACTATTCACAAACAAAACGCCTTCAGCCACAGCTCCCACAGAAGGCTGGAACTGATGGGATTAAAAATTTGCATTCCTCCATCCAAATTCTAAGGACAGGACATGACCTTGAAATAGTAAAAGACACAAAGCTCACTACATTGCACAACCCCCTGCAGCATCTCAAACACAAAACCCCAGAACCCTATAAAGATCCATCCACTCACTTAGCCATTTTGTCAGCCACCCCAGAAACATGCTGCTGTCACTGAAGTTTCTGGGAACCAAATAAACCTTCTTTCCTTGCAGTCAGCCTCCATTTTGTTTCTAGTGCCTTTCTCCCGGCTTGGAACTAGACCAGATTTGTCTTCCTACAGTATACACTTAAAGGAAAGAAAGAATAGCTGCTTTTTGATAATAACCCTGGGACCTATCTATCTATAAAACATTGGTAGAGACCCATTGTACAAAGCCATGACTTGCTTTAGCCTGGGTTATTTGTTATGTTTTATCTTAACTAGCTTTCCAGAAAGAAATAGGAAAAAAATACCCAAAAATGGGAAGTACACGAGAAACTATAAAACAAAACACAAATAAAATCAGAAAAGGTGGAAATTATCTAGTTTTGTCACATATCAATCAACTGTCAAAGAGATATCTAAATCTACCCAAAGGGGTAGCATAAAATAAAAAATAACAATTCTCTAATATTAGAGTAAATCATAACAGCTATGTCACAGAAAGATGTACCAAGTTTATTAGTAGATAAAAATGCCATATCTCTTGGATCCAATCCTTCATAACAAGAACAGTAGTACTTTTTCATTAACTTTTCATTTATATGTTCAATAAATGGTTGGGCTCCCGCAATACCCAAGCCCAAACCAATAAGCCACATGATGCAATGTGTGAATGGATGCTTATTTTTTTAATGTTTTGGCAATGCTTGGGAAAATGTGGCTGCGTAATTAATGATGAGTCACTGCACCACAAAGCAGAGACTGCCTTCCTTTGTCGCTAGATCACTGCAGAGTCATCTTTACCGCGTATTTATTAGATTTATTTACCACCCGTCTTGGTTCTGTGCAACTGTTATCGTTAAGCATGTTAGGGAATGAACTGGGGCCAGACCCCCGCCCCCGCCCTTCCCATATGCTCTTACGAGGCTCCCTGGCCATTTGACTCATTAAGGGAGTCCTCAGGGTAACACACAGTGAGGTGGCCGGGCCACCTGCCTGTACCTTTTATAAAGGCACCTTGGTGGAGATTGTAGGAAGCCTCCCCTCCCCAGATTACAATATTATTTATTCTTAATATTAACAGAGGCAGAATAGAACATTTACCCAAAGGAGAAAGAAAACATGTTCTTAAAGGCAGAAAGCAGCCCCAATCTTTCTTAATAGCCTCCAGCAGAAGCCTCAAGTCTTTAGAGATTGATATTTTGTGCCCATTAAGGAAGGATGGGCCAATCTATTCATAAACATAACACACAGAAGATTGGAGTTGATGGAATTAAAATTTGCATCCCCCACCTAAATTCTAAGAACAGGACATGACCTTTAGGGCATAATAGGATTTACCCACCACCATTAGAATAACAAAGGCACAAGGCTGACTAAGTTGCACAACCCCCTGGAGCATCTCAAAACCCTATAAAAATCCATCCATTCCTCAGCCAAGGGGTCAGCCACCACAAAAATATGCTTCTGTCAATGAAGTTTCTGGAATCCAAATAAATCTTCTTTCCTTGCAGCCAGTCAGCCTCCATTTTATTTCCAGCGCCTTTCTCCCGGATTGGAACTGGACTGGATTTTTCTTCCAAAAAGATGTTATAAGATTGGAGGAGAGGGGGGGGGGGTCTGCAAGGGATGGGCTCCAAGAATTTCAACAACGAGTTCACTGGTTGCTGGGTGGGTGTGGCCATGGTGGGCGTGGCCTAGTCGAGTCTTTTTTCGAGCCTCCGGTAGGGCAAAAATGGCCTCCCCAGGCTCCAGAGGCTGAACTTCCGGGAGGCCTGTTTTTCGCCTTCCCTGGGGTCCGGAGACTTTCCTTGAGCCCCCGGGAGGACGAAAACAGCCTCCCCGGGCTCTGGAAGCTCTCTGGAGGTTGGAAACAGGCCCATTTCCAACCTTCCTGAACTTTTAGGAGGCCCATTTTTCTCCCTCCCTGAGCCTCCGTGCGCGCCCTACACTTATCTGCATCCCAAACAGACCGTGTGGAGACTCCTGAGAGGGGCAGGGCGGGGCCAGCCAGGAGTGGGATTTGGAGGTTCGGCGAACCCCACAGAATCTTCGCTAAGAGTCTGCCCGAACCCCTGCGAATCCCCAGCAGCCCATCCTTGGGGTCTGCCAGGAAAGGCAGTCTGTGTGAGAGATGGGTGTTTCTGTTTCAGGCAGTGGGTCTTCTTGACCACACTAGACACTGGACGCAAACCAATGACAAAACAGATGCATTGATTGAGTGATTTGTTTGATATAGCTACCCATTTCATATATGTCTTTTTGGGTGGCTTTCAAGGATAAAACACAAGCAATAAACACAAGCAATAAGCATTAATAATAAACTCAAACAACAGTTGCTTAAATGGATATATGCATGTGCTTTATATTGGGTCAAGATGGCGATGGTGATAATGATGATTTTAAAAAGAAAAAAAACTCCTCAAAAATCAGTTTGACTTAACAGGTCTTACAAAGTTAAAGAAATGGCTTGATGTCCAGTCTCCTAGGATGCCTTTCCAGCTGCCCAGACCTCTTGCAATTGGGATTCCCTGATCTTTCTGAATACTAGGCCTGACTTTTGCTTAAGTTCTCAAATAAATTGACCATGTGCGGCCATCTGCTGGGTTGTTATACCCTTCCAATCCTCCTAAATCAAAGTTTTTCAGATTTGACAAAGAGAACAGAACAGATTAACAGAGTTGGAAGGGACCTTGTAGGTCATCTAGTCCAACCTCCTGCCCAAGCAGGAGACCCTACCTACACCATTTCTGACAGATGGCAGTCCAGTCTCTTCTTGAAAGCTTCCGGTTATGAAGCTCCCACAACTTCTTCTTTTTTAAATTCATGATTTATTTACAATTTCCTTTTCACAGTACACATATTTTGCGGACAGTGCATTGACTGGGTCAATGTTCTTTTTAAACAACGCTAACAATAAAAATACAAATATGTATATATAATCCTAATCTTTTAACTTCCACAATACCATTCTTTCTTTATAGTTCTTTCCCATGTTTCCATTATTTCATTTAAACATAAATAACATTTATTTTCATCATTATTCATTATCCCTTATTAAATCACTTATCCTTAATATTTTAAAGATTGGTCCTTTTTCCATCATTTTTCAATATCCCAAATATCCAAAACTATTAATCAAACAAATATTAACAATTTTCAATTATCATTTCTAATCCTTAAAAATTTGAACTTCACAGTACATTTTAACACACTGTTAATATTAGTAATACGATTAATGGGCGGTTGGTGGTAGTGACTTGGAATAGGGATAATCTTTTATAGAGGCTGTTTTATGCTTTCCCACTGTCTCATTTCAAGGATCTTGTGCATGGAACAATTGATAATAAAGTGTTAATTTGCTATGGCTGTATACCAACCCGGCTTTGAAATGTACGGCGCACCTTTTGCCTTCATGGCATCTCTTCAGCCACTTAGCTTCATCTCCTCTCCCCCCAAAAAAATTTAGCATGAAAGAAACAATTGGGAAATGGCTTATCCCATCATCTACTTGCCACCTGATCACTGGTTCTTGGATGGTTAGCATCTTTTGGAGGCCACCAACCCCCTTGGACATTTCTTTCTGATCTGCAGGTGGTATTTAATGTCGAAAGGTTGAAGGCTGTCCAGCGAGAAGAAGGATGGTTTTTGCTCCGCCCAGACAAATCCAAACCAAGATTGGATGAGTAAGTCTGAATTCTCAGTACCTACCAGATTATCAAAGGAGAAATGAAAACTAATGCTAGGGAGCACCTCGGAAGTTCAGAAGGATTTCCTCCAAAAACATTAGAAGTTGCCTTATAGTGTCTTGGACTGATTCATCTTGTCTACTTTTATTTGGGGTTATTATTATTTTTGTCCGATTAGTAAATTTTACCCTAAGGCTATCAGGAGCACCTGAAATAGACTTTGCTTCTTTGGAGAATAAGTGCAGAGATGCCTGTGAGATCATCCACTGAACTCATATTCCATGAGATCAAACTGAAATGTGTCTACCATCCCCAAATGCTAGGAAAGTGGTAACCAACGTATAAGGTATATCTAATACCCTTATTTTTCCATGTGTTTCAGAGGGAATCTAGGCTCCTTACACCTCCAGGTACAGCTTCGGGATGAGATGGTTTTGCCATCCATCTACTACCAGCCTCTTGTCGAGCTGTTGTGCCAGGAAGTAAAAGCAGGGATAAAGGTGAGACAGAATAACCGAATAACAGAGTTGGAAGGGACCTTGGAGGTCTTCTACTCCAACCCTCTGCTCAAGCAAGAGACCTTATACAGTTAGTCCTCAACTTGCAACCACAATTGAGCCCAAAATTTCTCTTGCTTAGTGAGATATTCGTTAAGTGAGTTTTGTTCCATTTTTACGACTTTTCTTGCCACAGTTGTTAAGTGAATAACTGCAGGTATTAAGTTAGTATCATGGTTGTTAAGTGAAACTGGCTTTCCCATTGACTTTGCTTTCAGAAAGTTGCCAAAGTGGATCACATGACCCCCATCACGCTGCAGCCATCGTAAATATTAGTCAATTGCCAAGTGTGTGGATTTTGATCATGTGACCATGGGGATGCCGCAACGGTCGTAATTGTGAAAAATGGTTATAAGTCCCTTTCTTCAGTGCCGTTGTAACTTCAAACAGTCACTAAATGAACTGTGGTATATTGAGGACTACTGTACCATTTCAGACAAATAGTTGTCCAATCTCTTCTTAAAAACCTCCAGTGCTGCAACACCCACAACATATGGAGGCAAGTCATTCCACTGTTTAAGACCCTTGCACCACTCTTGTCCCTGGAAAAGGAGTGGTTGGGAACGCCCAGTTCTTATTCCAAACATTTTTGATGATCATTGGGCGATCAGAGACCAGGTAGTTCTCATGCTAACCTATCCCACAAAGGAGCCCCACCATTAGGCGGAGTGAAGTGCCAGCTTTGTGATATCGGGGAAAAAGGCAACAATCTCACACTTATGTCTGTTGTGTGACTTGGAATGCAAGGTAGTGGCACAAAGGCTAGTATGTGTAATGAAAATGTGCTTGATAAAACAGAGAACGCAGAAGGTTATGTTCAAAGGGACACGTGAAACATCACATTTTTATGAAAAATACTCCTTCCCCTTCTGAAATTAATGTGCATTAAGTTCTCCATGAAATGTATTTCTTCTGCCCACACTCTTCTCCTTACAGAACCAGAAAGTGCTCTTAATAACCCTGATTGATGAGACCACAACAGCTGAACGCAGACAGGAACTTGCAGTTAACCTTGTCAAGCTCTTCTTGGGCCAAGGCCTGATTAAAGAGTTTTTGGACCTCCTCTTCAAACTGGAGCTGGACAAAACCTGTAAGGACCAGGGCAGGAGGGAACACATCACTTTATACTATGATTTTGTGTGTGTGCAAGTGTGGGAGGAGGGGAGGGGAGGTTGCTTTTGAGTCATTGTTGACTCCTGGTGACTGCTTGGAAAAATCCCTGCAATTTTCTTGGTGTGTGTGTGTCTGTGTCTGTGATTGGGGATGTTGAGTTGGTTTTAATTGCTTTTCATGTTAATGAAACCATGGATATTTTACTACTGCTTCTGTCACATAAACTGCCAAGAGTTCATTCCAATTTTCATGGGCTATATATGTAATTAAATACCATGAAGAGTGGTATTTAATGCCATGAAGGTATGTGGGTTCAAAGGGGTTAGACCAATAGCTAAACTAGTAGCAATAAGCAGTTTGTGGTTCCGCAAACTGATATCTTAATGTGTAGCATGTAAAGCAGGACATTATTTTATATCTTTTTTTCCCCATTTTGGTACAGCATGCTATATAAGGACACATTTTGTTATTTGGGTATACAGTATTTTGTGTAAATGCAGACATTGGACTTGCTAAACCTGTCCCACTCAGTTTATTAATTGTCTGACCTTACTTGTCTCTTAATCCCATCGAGCATTGTGGTCGATTTAATTGTGACCAAACTCCTTTGCATTCAATTTGGAATTGTCAAGGTATTTAGATGTCAGCGTTCCAACGAAACTCCCTCATCTCCATTCAATAGTCAGAAACAAAGTCCATCCAAATAAGAAACTTTATTGAAGAAG
>JANHFL010001237.1:420229-434953 GCA_032468155.1 Oxyrhabdium leporinum | reverse complement strand
TTCGTAGTTGCAGTTGTGAACCGCCCCGAGTCCTCGGAATGGGGCGGTATATAAATTCAACTATAATAATAAAAAAAAATAATAAATCCTGAGCATCAATAGAAATCTCCCTTGGCATACACCAGACTTAAATGTAACGCTCTTTAAAAAGCATTACTATTTTTATGGATTTATTTATCTAGGAAGCAATGTAAATACTGCCTGTAGTATCATTTATTTCCATGAATGCTTCTAATTCATTTTTTATAAATGTGACTGATTGCACTTCAGTATTTTGAAGCCTCTTGTGATCTGTTTTCATGCTGCCTCATCCTTTTTTTTTTTTAGATTTTGCAGGACACTGTTTTATCATAATAAGCTAAAGAGGAAATGAGTATCTGACCACAAACAGTTACTTGAAGAAATGATTGCATATATGGAAAGATGAAGCTTGAAATAAGTTATTGAAGGTGGAGAGACTGTGCGGGGTGCCACAGGGTTTCATGCTCTCTCCCCTTCTGTTTACCTTCTGTTTACCATGAAACTTCTGGGTGAGGTTATTTGGCAGTTTGGAATCAAGCACCACCAATGTGCTGATGATATTCAGCTGCACATCTCAACATCAGACAGACTGGCTGCTGCTGCTGCTGAAATCCAGGGCTTGGGGCCTGTGTGGATCTTGATGGGGAGAAACAGGCTGAATCTTGACAAGACCGAGCGACTATATCTGGGCTCCTCTGGATTTGGAGATATTACATCGTTAAATATTAGTGGGGTAGCACTTCCCCATTCATAATCTGGGAGTCCTCTTAGACTGCTTTTATTGGTAACTTTGACGAAGAGGGTTGTTGCATAGGTACATCTGGTTTGCTAGTATTCCATTTCTGGACCAGTAGGCTCTTTGGACAGTTGCTTATACCCTGGTCAGTTCCAGATTGGATTATTGTAATGTGCTCTTGATGGAGCTGCCTTTGAAGACCATCAACTGGTCCAGAATGCAATAGCACAGGTAGCTTTGGGAATGGTGTCTATGCTCATGTGACCTGCTGCTCCATAAGCTGCAGTGATTACCAGTTCATTTCTATGTACAATTCAAGGTTCTCGTTTTCAACTTTAAAGCACTTCATGGCATAGGCCCTGGTTATCTGAGGAAGCACTTATCTCCACTTATTTTCTGTCTGTCAAATGATCAACCTGTCTTGATTCCTAAATGAAACCTGATACAGATGGTTCTCAATTAATGACCATTTGTTCAGTAATGATTCAAAGTTATGATGGGTCTGAACAAGTTAGACTTATGACTCCTCAAAGTGGATATTGCAGCACCCTATAGTCACACAATTGTGATTTAGATACTTGGTAACACTCCCACATTTCCAATTGTCAGTAACCCGTGATCATGTCACTGCCATTTGCAATCTTTCTTGCTGGCTTCCCACAAGCAAAGTCAATGGGAAAGCCAGAGGAAATTGCCAAGTTACGGCCATGTGATATTCTCACTTAATAACTACAGAAAATTTGTTAATGATAGCAACCAGAAGTGCCAAAATTGCCATTGCAAGTTGCCAGTGTCATATGTCACACCTCATGACCGCACTGCTTAGCGACAGTTTCCGGACCTAATTACCATCATTATGTGAGGACTATGTGTAAAAGAGCTTCTGGATGTAAGAATCCAACTGATAAATTCAGGTAGGTTATTCAGTGTTATAATCAGTGTTCACTGTCTGATATAAATCAAGTTCTCAAACTTGTTTTTTATCTTTGACCATGACACCTGACTGAGGGCCAGTCTAACTAAAGCAAAGAAATGACTTTTATTAGCCATATATAAAATTATGAGAAACTGTCCGGAGTTATATTGATCACAGTAAACAAAACAAAGGTGACTCTCTGATTGATGGTTTAGAGAGCATGAAACCATTTTTGAAAAGCATTTTGTATTGACATGCGTTGAAAATAGGGAAGCTGTGGCTGTTGTTTTTGTAGCAAAATTCAGCAACATTTAAAGACCATATATGTTGGCTGGCAGCCGTGTGTGTGTCAACCTTACTGTGGCCCATGCATCTGACAAAGTGAGTTATACTTTACTTACTGTATAGCTTATAAGTTCATGCCTTTTCATAAAGCTTGTTAGTCTGAAAAGGTGCTAACAGACTGTTTGATATCTCACAGCCAGTTTCTATTTACTATTACAGGTAACCCTGGTTTAGAAACCACAATTGGGATGGCAGCTCAGTCATTAAGCAAAGTGGCGACTAAGTGAAAATGCAAGAATGCTTATGATCTTGCTTCATCTGTCTTTTGCTTTACAGACCTGCAAAGGTTGTAAATGTGAGGATTGGTTGTAAAGTTACTTTTTCATCACCATCATAACTATGAAAGGTTGCTAAAACAAGGCAGTTGCTAAACAAGGACTACTTACAAAGACTTTCAATATATTTGTCACAAGAAATTTGTCTCTTTTTCCCTCAAGTTCTTAAATGAGATTGTCAGAATTTTATTTTTCCTAGCAGTTCAGTTCTTAGTCAGTACATCTCCTTGCTTTACCTTCACAAGAAGTGTGCAAATAGAATTTTGTGTATCTTCTTGCTGCATTTAGCAAAATCTTCTAAATCTAAATCTACATTGCAATTTTGTTTAGAGAAAATAAAATATCTTGGCCATGAAATTTGCTCTGGCCAACGTTATATTTCTCCATCTTGCACCAGGTGCTATTGCAGATTCTTCATCCAATGACAACCTCACAAGTTTGCTCTTTTCTGATATGTGTGGTTACTGTACATAATTGATTCTCACTTATGTCAACCTGCCAAACTGCTGTATGATTTTAACTGTTCATGAATGAACCTTTCTGTGGACTGAAGCAGTTGAATCTTCAGTTGTTGTCCTAAAACAAGTTTTATTAGCAGGCCCAACCTTGGGAAATTTAATTCCGAGCACTTTCTTATATAAATGGAATTGGTTAGCCCAGAACTCAAATGACTCTGTGGCTCTCTCTACTTAATGATAAGGGCAATCAAAGGACTTTCCATAATTAATGTACACACTGACATCTTTTTGATATTCATCTCAGTGCCCAAGCCACTAACTCAAATATGAGTTTTAGAAAGGATCTACTATCAATTTGAATTCTGCTGCAGACTCTGTTGCAGCTGCACTCCCTGTTTATACTGATACAGCTGCTGCCTTTTTTGTCAGGCATCTGCCTCTTTGGTGCATGCTTATATGATTAATAGTGTGTATCTCCGATCTACAAAAAGTAAAGTCCTGTTATATGGTTTTGATGACTATTAGAAGTTCATAGTTCTAACAAATTATATAAAAATAATAAATTCTGTTAAATCCATTGCAGCTGGTCAGCCATTAAATTTCTTTCAAGTCACTGGAATGCAATTGGCACTGCAGAAGTTGAGTGAGAGAATAAACTATTAATCATCTGTTGTGCCATCTGCCCTTACTCAGAGCATCTTGTAGCATCACACTATTTAGCAACACCACACACAAATTATATACTTATTCAAAGGTTTGGGATGTAAGCTTTTATATTTGGGAAAGATGTAGAGAATAATATTTCTCAATTAATACTACTGCTATTTTCCTTGTCTCAGAATCCTTTAATGTTAAATCCCCACTCCCTAAAGTACTGTATTTCTTTTTCTTGTAATCCTACAGTGCTCTTCTCCACAATAATTTTAAATTCATAAATTTTGTTATATGCAATTATTGGTTGCATGTAAGTTGAAATGACCACTGAGGCTGTTATTGGACAATGTCAAAGCACCAGATAAAAACTATGCATAAGCCTAGGGGTTATTATCTTCTATTTTATGAAGACGTTTGGGAAAAATTTACCATAGAAAAACTAGAATTCTCATTTTTAATTGTTCTAAGTACTCCCCTCCATTAAGTTCGTTAATTGTTCTTTATACTAATACATCAGCACATTTTTGTATCTCTATGTCACCAAGGGCTCCACAGTTCAATCCTGAGCTACATATAGTCTCTGCTATTGGAAGATTTGGGGGAGGGGGGTTGCCTTCAAGTCACTGTTGACTCCTGGCTACTGTCTGGATAAGTCCCTGCACTTTCACTGGCAAGATTTCAAAAATGGTTTGCCATTGCCTCCTTCCTGACTGAACCAGGTTTACCCAGCTGACTGTGTACTTCAAGTGGGCCTAGAACTCATGGTTTCCCAGTTTCTCCCCTGGTGCCTGAACCACACTAGACACACTCTACATATTCATTAGGTAATGATAACGCATGAAACTCGTTTGTTGCCTTTGTACAATAGCAGTTCACCTATTTTAAATTTGCAGCTTTTATAATTAGATTGTGAAGAGAACTCTCTCACAGATGTCCATGAACCTGAAGGATGACCAAAACTACTAAATCTGGGTTGTTATGAATTTTGAAATAACATGATATAATTTGCTGGAGCACTGATTTACAAAATGGCTCCCATCTCCATGAAACAAGTTGTGATCTTTTTGCTTTCAACAAGACTTTTCCTCAGGTAACCCACAATACCCAAAATACCCAAAGATATTGTAGAAGAACTGTATGACAGTTTACAATCTGAAAGGATACACTGAGCTGCGGTGGTGCAAGTGGTTAGAATACAGTACTGCAGGCTACTTCTGCTGACTACCAGCTGCCTGCAGTTCGATTCTCACTGGCTGAAGGTTGACTTAACCTTCCATCCTTTTGAGGTTGATAAAATGAGTACCCAAATTGTTAGGGGAAATATGCTGACTCTGTAAACTGCTTAGTAAAGCACTGTGCTGACTCTGTAAACTGCTGTAAAGCACTGTGAAGTGGTATATAAGTCTAAGGGCTATTGCTAATTTATAATTTATCAATAAGAACATCCTAGAATTGGTCCTTTGGGTCTCTATTTTATTCCATGTGCTGCATGTTGAGCTAGAAGCAATTAATGATTGAACATGGGAAAACATCAATCGCCTCAATTTATGGTACCAAATGATAACAAAATTTTATGAAAAAAATCACTTCTTGAAATTGCAGAAAAAGATGTTCTAGTTTTTGGAATGTTCTCTTTGAACTTAGACAATTCTGGATTACAAAAAAAGATATCTGGTAAACGTCCCAAACTGTTATAGATTACATATCATTATTGTCCCTCTCAGATGCAGAGAGCCACAAGTACCCTTCAGTAAAGAAATATACATATTATTCTTCTATCCCGAGAAGTTGTTCAAAGAGTGACATGTTCTAGTTCATTCTTAACCAAACATATATATATGGAAATTTGATCTCTTACCTAAGCTGATCATAATCCAATAACTGTAATCTTACACAGAGGAATCTTCGAGTGATGGAGTGTTTATTATTATTGCTAAAAGAGAATATTAAACTGAAGGATCAATATAGATTAAAGAACGTCTAAACCAATTCAACTTCTGATGGTTATTTACAGTATAGAATTCAAATAAAGCATTTATGAGGAAACTATTTCAATAGCATCAAATACAAAACTATACAAAACAAACCAACAACTTGATCATTGAACTGAAGCTAGAACTAAGATTTGTTTTAGAACAAAAGATTAAAGCTATCTGTATACCTATTAATAGAAGTAAATGACACTTAAAAGAAGCTGAGTTTTGCCAAACAAAAATATTTTGAAAAAGGTAATAGATTAGGTAAACTGCTGGGTATTATAAAAAAAAGACAAAATTCTTATGACTAATTGGGATGGCAACAGATACGTTTCAACAACAGAAAATAAATCATTTTCTTAAACATTATTCTAGATTATGTAGTAAATATTAACATTAGAACAGTGTAAAAATACAAGGCAGTTTATAAATTCACAGAATAACAAAGTGAAGCACTTTACAAACCAGTGACAATACTGCAAAGGAAATAAAAATACAATACTCTGAAATTGAAAAAATCTGTAGAACCTGATGCATTTTCTACCACATCATATAAGACTTTCTAAGAAATTCTGATCAATCTATTAATATACCTAATTAATGAGATTTAACAATATTCTCTTGGAAGAGATTTAATTTACAGGTAGTCTTAACGAAGGTAATTGGGACTAGAATTTCCAGTGCTAAGTGACACAGGCATAAAGCACAATTTCACACGATCACAGCATTTAGCTATAGAAGTTCCAGAAGTCATCATTAAGTGAGGAGCATGTAGGTCCTTCTCTCTGCTTATTCCATACTTTCAAAACAATACTTATTATTGATTGGTCTATTATACCTTGCATTTTTCTGCATTCCTCAGACCAGATTTGTACAACCTATCTGGAAGTCTTCCTTCTTCTATAGAAGCAATCCAACAATAAATTTTTATAATCCAATCTGTTACCCAAGTTAATCAAGTAGTTTAATTACATAACTTACATTTGGATATTGTTAGTCTACCCTGCTCTTTTGAGTCTTCTAAAATCTTAAACCATATTTTGAGTCTTTTAGTAGACCATGTAAAATAAATCATTTAGAGACTTTTCCTCAATTCTTTTTAGGGATTATTTGGATCAAAAAGTTGGCCCTTGCAAAACGTTCAGTTTTACTGCTGTGATTCTTCCTAACAGGTCAATTTCAACTTTTTCCATTTTGAAATGCCTTCCATTGTATTTTTCAAATCTGGAAAATATAATTCTCTTTGTGAGGAGACTGCAAGCTAGTGGTCTCCAGTAGATTTAGATTTCTGGGAGACAAGAGAAATCTATTTTTGCTCATACTGCAGTTGACACCTGTCTAAAAGATACTGGTTCTCATACTTTCTTTTTTAATCACCTTCAGAAATGGCTTAACTGCTTTTCAGTTATCAGGAACCTTTGGATTAAGATGTTTTACAGCACTGTGTGAATTTTCTTCAATTCTTAGTGAAAGAAGCTTTAAATACAAATTAGAGGACCTAAGTTATTATCTTTTTAATAATCTGTAAACAGATGACTACAATACTGATTTTGGAAAATAGAAACAGGTGGATTTGAAATAGGATTTGAAATTATAAGAATTCTTACGGGAAAATGTTTTTGTTTTTAATCTCTTTAAAAAAACATTACAAGATGGAACTTTGAAGGTTGGACAGAGGAAACCATAAGGAACTAAAGATTACAATTAAAGGAGAACATTTTTTCTTTACTATTATTTTATTTTTTCTTTCTTTTCTTTTTCTGTACTCCCAAGTGGATTCCATTTTTATGATGCTTTAGAAGTCTCCTTCTCCAGGTCATGATTGAAGAATGGGGCAAGGTAGCTTTGCTAAGAAAACTGCACCCCGCATAGGCTGAGCGTGCCTGGCAGTAGAAGAGAAAAATGCTGAAGTGAGGTGCTTTGTGCTAGTGAGGCAGGGAGTGGGCCAAGACCACTTGGGCTTTGTCAGGACGGACTGAGGCCTCCTGGATCTGGTAGGATGGAGTAAGCCAAGGCCTCTTGGGCCTGGCAGGATAGGGAGGAGGCTGGAGCCTTCTGACCATAGCAGCTTCAAATACACAGGTGGGCCAAGTGCGTGGCTGAGATGGAGGAAGAGACAGGTGGGTGTGGGTGTGTGTGTGGGGGGGGTAGCTGCAGTGCCCTTGCAGTCATAAATACAGGTAGACTGCCAAGCACCCATGACCACTGGGGATGCTGCAACAGCTGTAACTTTGGGCACAGGTAATAAGTCTCTTTATCCAGCACCATTGCAATTTAAAATGGTCGCTGAATGAAGGGTAGTAAATTGAGGAATATACACATACATATGCATTTATGTACATGCAGGTATCTGAAAGCAACAGTTAGCTCTCAGCTAGTTTTTCCTATCACCTTTTATTTTCATGTTCTTGTAAATCTTAATATATTATATTGTTTTAGTACAGTGACATTTGTACAATATTGATTGAAAATTATTAACACTCTTAGTGTTTAGGTAATTTAGATTATTGTTGATAAAAAGAAATATATCAATTGTTGTTTACAATTTAGAATGTTAATGAATGTAAGATTTTTACTTTTTTAATCTGAAATTGAATATAGGCAGCTCTAGGTTGGACTCTTAGAGATTTTCCTGAATTAAAAAGCTTACTACACATAATTTAGATAATATGTTGTGACTTATCTATAAATTGCTGATGATATGATTCAGACATTGAACGTCAAAGATTATGTAGTTCAATGAACGCAGAATCCAAACAGATCAAAAATATGTAACCACGGGGATAACAAAGGAAAAATAGGTAATATACCATCAATATTACACCTAGAGAAAAATGGCATAAGATGTTCTGTTGGTGGTATATTACACAATGTTGAGTACCAAAATAAATAATGCCTTTTGTAAAAATGGCTGGAATATCCAGATGTTTTTTTTCATATTTGGTGGCAATGCTATAAAGCCAACAATTTTGGAAAATGATTTGTAATAGAAGGAAACAATGTTGAATTTTGCTTTTCAACCTGTTACTTTTACAATTAATATCCATTCTTTAAATTAAAGTAAGTAAAAGCATAACATGGAGGGGGGATAGAATATTTTACTTACACATCAATGTTTTCCATATTTTGTTAAAGAAACTTAAATCTTAATAGTGATATACAGGTAATCTGCGACCCAGATCAACATCTGAAGCTATACCTGTGACTGAAATTCAAAGTGAAATCAGGCTGCAGAGAAATATAACCCAAGCAGAAAAATGCTTGTCTGAAACAGAGCTCAGGATCATTAATTCATTTCTAATCTCTATAAACAGATATCATCCCAACTCTGTCCTAATTCCTTCCAAGTCCAGAAGCCATACTTTTGCTAACATATGTAAACATCTTCCTAAAGCTTCTAAGATGCTTTCTTTATCAGAGAGACAAATGTTTTTTTTAGCTGGCAATTGTTCTGAGTTATGGCTGAGGAAATAAGTTTTTGAAAAAATGTTGCACCTCTTTTCCACAGCAGGCTATATATCTATCTGATCTTCACCTTCATTTAAGGAATCAGAAGAATCTATAACAACTAACACAAAATTGAGTGAGATAGCTAATATTACAGAAGAAGCATAATTCAAAATGAATAATAGGCTATAGAAGCGGGCTCAAACTAGAATGAAAATTAATAAAGAATGCAAAGTTCTTCACCTACAAAAAAGAAATAAAATACAAACATACATGATCTCTGACTTCATACTAGAACGTATGAAAATGATTTGGGAATGTTAATTGTAAACTATATATGAAATCAACATGATACAACTCCAAAGGGAAATGCAATTCAGAATGCATCAACAGAAGCAGTTGCCAAAGTAACTATATTCTGCCTTCTTCAGACTCTACTTCATATACAGTGTCCAGTTGCAGATACTATATTTTAAAAAGATTCACAGATACAAATAGAAATACAACAAGAATGATCAAAAGACTAAAAATTTAGTTTTTATATCTGAAGGAAATATGTACTGTATGTTTATTCCCAACAGAAAACAACTGAGAGGACATCTGATAGCAGTTATCAAGAAATAGAACTAAGAAGGTTGATCAACAGTTGGTCGGAACTTAAATCACTTCATAGTGCAAAAACATGGAGTAAGAATCTTTAAATGTCCAGTTAGGAAAAACTGAAGAGAGTTTGATAGTAAAAATATTTATTAAAAAATAAATAAATAATGGTGGGCTTCCATTGACTCAGTGATTACAGAAAGAGGCTGAAGGGACATAGTTTGATATTTTAATTCAAATTCCTAAACTGAACAAGATTTTTATCTTAATAGTCTTAATAGTCCCTCCCACCACTTTGATTTTAATTTTGCTTTACATTGCCTTATATAGATTTTCAGAAATTCATGGCTGAAACACATATTTATACATGGCTATATTATATATCACTATCCTTATATTATGGACCTTTAAAAAATTAATCTCAGCTCTAACATTCTTACAAATCTGGATAGGAATTCTGGACATACCAGAAAAGCATCAAAAGAAGGGAATGAATAGAAATTGGATTAAAATGAGAGAGCTTTTCCAGCTTTGGGAAGCATTATCATCATAATTGGATATTTTGATTTCCAAGTCATTTATAGTAGCTGACCTGTGTCAAATGATGGGCATCTTTGACTCCCCTGTTCCCAATAAAAAGTGTTTTGTGTGTGTTACTACTGAAACTAACTAAATCAGAGCATAGGCAGTTTCAAAGGTATGGGAAGAAATAAAACATGCCTAAGAATCTTGGAGAAACAGAATTATTTTTAAAGAGCAGTTTTCAACTACAACTATATGCCTGAGGTGGGGAACAGCAGGGAGATGCCGAAAAGGAAAAATCGACCCAAAATCTTATCTCTGAGGCAAACCTCAGTCTGAAGTGAGATGGAAGAGGGGAAAACTGCATGTGTCTTTTTCAAAAGGGGGTTATTGTTTCAAAAGGAAGATGAGCAGGCTTTGAGGGTCTGGTTGCCGCCTCGTCTTCCTAACCTCCTACTGAACAATAAAAAAAAACAAAAAAAAACAAAAAAACCCCTCTCTCCTCAGATAGGCCGATATCTACCAACATGTAAACAAAATTATACATCATTTCACTACGGAGGGACATATTTTATAAAAACCGAGCCCGGAGAGAAAGAGGAGCCGTGTGGCAGCGATGAGAAAAATTGGAGAGGGGATGGTAAGAAAGCAGGAGCAGCGGCATCTTTAAATGCTCGACCGGCCTCGAGACCACAATTCCCATCACGCCCCGGCAGGAGGCGAGGATGCCTTTCTTACAGATAAACCGCGCAAAGCGCTGCTGGGAAGACGAGTTTCCCGCCACAACATCCCTCCTCCAGTCAAGGCGGCCGGTAGGGCCTTGAGGAGAAAAGTCCGAAGAGGGAGGCGGCTCGCCTTAATATTTCCCGCCGGGCGCGCGCTTGCTTAACGCCCCATCGGCTGCCGGCTCCTGTCCCCACGCCCCCGGGCTCCGCGCCAGCCCGTCTCTCCCCGTTCTCGGCCTGAGCCTTACCTCAGGCGGGCGCAAGAACCGTCTGGTGCTGCTTCTGCTGCCACCGCCGGGGCTCGCCGAACCGGAAGCGCGGAGGGGGGCCGACGGCGGCAAAAGCTACCGGGGTCGGGTAGGATGGAGGCTGCTAAAGCGCGAGGAGGAGGAGGAGGAGCAGCAGGAGATGGAGCCGGCCTCGGAGAGCTCAGGGGTTGCGGGTGCAAGGGGATCCGCTCT
Source organism: Oxyrhabdium leporinum (assembly GCA_032468155.1). NCBI lineage: Eukaryota > Metazoa > Chordata > Lepidosauria > Squamata > Cyclocoridae > Oxyrhabdium > Oxyrhabdium leporinum. Next base: position 423,817 of record JANHFL010001237.1, on the reverse strand, counting down.
TGCCTGCTCTGCGAGGCCGCCCCGCCCCCGCAGGTAACCCACGCGGCCTCAGAGAAGAGGTGGAGAAGGGGGTGGGAATTAGAGGGTGGGAGGGGGAAGGTTTGAAGTGGGGTGGTCGTCGGGGAAAGAGAGTGTCCAAACTTCGGCGTAAGAGCACCTCTGAGGACGTGCAGAGTGCTCGTCTCTCAAGGAAAGGGAGGAAGAATCCTAAGCCGCGTTTGCTACAGCGGGAAGAAGTTCCCACTCCAGGTTGCTGTTGTATTTTTTAAACATAACTTTATATATATATATTAAAAAATCCATTTTACTGTTATATTAGGAAAGATCAAAAGGATATGTGGCAATTTCAGGCAGACAAATTTTGAGTAGTAGAGATGGAAATCTTCCAAAGAAATTTCTCAGACTCCAATTAACATCCAGAAAAGTCTGTCCAACACAGATGAATCTACTTTCCAAGTATTGCCTTACCTGTGGTATTTCTCCCTTCCACCCCCAAATGTTACCTATGATCCTAGCCATCAACTGATTGCCTAGTCTTTATTTGTGCTTTGGCAGATTGTGTGAACTCAGTCCAGAAGCTCAAACTTCTTAGGCATTTGTTTGATTAAAAAAAAAAGATATGTACAACATAAGGTTAGGGAATACAAAAGTTGCCAAATCACTTCTTTCAATGATTTTATCTAGACTATAATTATATGTGTTCAAATCCAGAAAGCTTTAAAATGTAATTGTTATTTCAGTTGTGGATCATCTGCAATAATTGGGAAGATAACTAAAATAGTATTGAGGTAGTTAAGCATTTTGGACAATTCATGGAAAAGAATATTTTCATTAATAAACTTCAGGAAAGGTTGACACAAATTTGTTTCACCCTACAAAAAAAACCAAACCCTGTGTGTATGTGTATATTCACATGACATAACTTCAGGGTTGATATGATGAATGTGTATTCATCATATGTGTATGTGTATATTCACATGACATAACTTCAGGATTGATATTTTATTTTATTTATTTAATTTTAAATTTATATACCGCCCCATTCCGAAGACTCGATGAATGTATGATGAATGTAGCAAGATTGTGATACAGATAGTCTATTTTCTCCTGTTCCTTCTGCTAGGGCAAAAAGCTGAAGAAAAATGTTTTGTGTTTTGTCAGAATTAGGAGGCCATTATTGTGAATAGATTTGTTCATCTTGTTTTGTTTGGAGCAACATGTTTTCAAGTACCTATCATGTTTTGTATGTATTTGTCAGAATAATGCTAGGATTCTTCTGCATCCTGTCTTAACATTCTAAAATATTTACTCTTGCTATGTTGGGCTGATAAAACATACAGCCATGATATAAATATTATTTCTGATACCTACAGTAGGCCCAGCAGATAGGATATATCCTGCCTTGACCCCCAAAGCCAGCAGTCTGCCCATTGTTTAAGAATCAGCTTTATTAGAATTTTAAATTAGTACCAAAGAGATACAATATTACAAACCTCTCTGAGACCATGAACATCCAGGATGATACTGGACCATTTTCTGTCAGATTCATCTACTGTGTTGATTAGTTGTAAAATGGAGGAAGGGAGAGGGCAAATTATTTATTCATGTGCTAACTTTTCACAAGGCTGAATAGTTTTTAAACAGTGAACGTTAATACAAATAAAAAGGCATACACAACTAGCCTAGTACACATATGGCTGCATTTTGGCCAAGTGAAGCTTTTGAGATATCTTCAATGGCAGCCCAACGTAAATCATGTTGCTGTTGCAAGAACATATCATTCCCAAAAGACCTTGAACTGGTTCACCCACCATAGGGTGGCAGATCCTTGTCAGATACTGCTTGTCCAGACATGTCCCAAAGATGCTTTTTCCAAAAGGCAACTGGACTTTGTTTTTTCTTTGAAAACATTTCACTTCTCATCCAAGGAGCTTCTTCAGTTCTAACTGACTAGGGGGAATGGAAGGATTTGTATTCTTTGCAGTCGTCTGGTTGTCTTTGCAGTCGTCTGGAGAGTCATTGAAGCTACTTGGGGCTTTATCTGTATCCTCAGAGTCACCTGAATCAGAGTGCAAATGGGTATTGAACCTTTTTGGGTCTGCTGAAAAGATTGCGTTGTAAACAGGAGATAGGTGGGGTCCATTGGTTTGAAAAAGGGATCAAAGGGGCTATTTATGTTAAAATTGAACAGCCCTCTCTCAACAGAGGGGAAGGGATACAAGACCTGTTTACAACGCAGTCCTTTGTAGCAGTCCCAAGAAGGTTCCACCATTTGCACTCTGATTCAGATGACTCTGAGGATACAGATAAACCCCCAAGTGGCCTCAACGACTTTTAGAGAGCTAACCGGATGACTGCAAAGAATATAAATCCTTCCATTCCATTAGAACTAAAGAAGGTTTTTGGGTGAGAAGCGAAATGTTTTCAAAGGAAATAAGAACAAAGTCTAGTTGCCTTTTGGAAAATGCACCTTTGGATAACCATGACCTGGATGATTGAGAATCTCCATAGATATTCAACTTGTTCACACAATAATAAGCTGGTAGCCCTTTCTAAAACCATTTACTGGTATAAGCTGCCCCTCTTTCTCAAAAGAGAGAAGTGTCATTTCTTTTACATTAAAAAGATGAGAAAGAAAAGTTGATTCTAGCTGCTTAGGATTGCTTCTATATAGACGTTTCAATTGAAGATAATAGAATTGAATAGAATCCTTGTGTCGTCACTTTCACATAATAAAGGTGGTTAATTTGAACGGAGAGAGGCTGGTTCTTTGGACTTACCATTTCAAGTTCTGATTGTTATTAGAGAGTTTGATTCTTGGCCACAGTATCATCCCACTACTCAAATAATAAAAGACCAAGGTATTATACTGGTCTCTGACTATATTGTAATAAAGATTTGAGGTATTGAGAGCACATCACAAAACTGCTTTTTCAAGGAGAGTCCAACCCCAACCAGAACAAATTTAGGATATGGGAGTGAGCCAGATACTCACTTATGCCCCATGGGCTTTAATTTCATTTGTTGTGATCATCCCAACTCTTTACAGTGCTGCTAAGTACTGAGTCAGGTCTGGGTATGGTTAGTTTTATTAGCATACTGGTTATACCCAATCCCGAACTGAAAAATTATTTTTTAGAAGCTTCGGACAGATGTTAAAGAGCGGAAAGAGAGAGAAGACTTGCATAACACATATGGGAGGAACCAAAGGCCAGGCCAGTAAGATGAGAATAGCTAGCACTTCATCCAGATCTCTAGGCAATTGGTACTATTTTTGTGCCATGCCTAGTCCTGCATCTCAGTTTTTCTCTAGAATCCTCTTGGCTAGAAATCTAATGGCTTTTCCACGTTCAGAATACAGGTAGCCCTCAACTTACAACCAGAATGGGCGGGGCTTAATAGCAGCGAGACGGGATCTCCGTCGGGTCTCCGATGGGGGTCTCGAATCGAGCTCGGAGGGGGGTCTTAGCGACCTAAATCGTCTCGGAGGGACGGTGGATAAAGAAGCAACATCGGAAGCCTCGCAGGGAGCCTCGCGATCTCCCAGGGGCAACGTTTTCGCTTCAAAAACCCTCCGGCTGGAACGGC
>JANHFL010001237.1:367491-383524 GCA_032468155.1 Oxyrhabdium leporinum | reverse complement strand
TGAAATTCCCAGGGTGAGTGTGGCAAGCGGCGGGGACAGGGGGGGGGGGATAGCTAGCTAGGCCGCGCGAAGACATAGTGCTGGGTGGGAAGTGAAGCAAGCGGTGGCAGCGGCAGGCAAGCTCTGGGGACCGTGGGGGGGACAGCTAGTTAGGCCACGCGGGGACGCAGCGCTGGGCAGGAAGGGACAGGGAGGTAAGTGGCAGCAGCAGCTTACTTACGCAGGCAGATCAGGAGCAGTTGGGCCTCAGGCACATCCTCATGGGAAGGCAGGCAGAGACACTAGGGTGGGGTGAGCAGGGGGCAGGGTGAGCGGTGAGGCCAGCCGGAGGTGATTTTTGCCGGTTCTTCGAACCAATCAAAATTTTCCCTACCGGTTCTCCTGAACTGATGTGAACCGGCTAGATTTCACCTCTGCCAGTATCCACTTTAAAGAATCAGATGCTAATGATTGAGGTATTGATTTTGTTCCCACAAATTTGTTACCCAAAGTTAACTAGTGGTTTACTCAATATTCCCAATTCACGATACATTCTTTCAGACTATCATATAGGATTCATTTTCAAAATATGCTGTGTTAGACTAGTTTTATGGTTTAATGAGTCACAGATATTATCTTGGTCTGTTTCAAGCAGCAAATAGTCTTGACATAGTTCTTCATAGGGCTTTGGGTCTGACTGATCTATCTATGCCTGAACTATGGACCACACTTTCATCATTGCCATTATACAGGCTGTGTGAGAATGAGTATTACACTTGACTACACAATTTAAAAGAATGTAATAAACCTTACTTATCAGACCTTTAAAATATTTTAATTTTAAAAATAAGTTTTCAAAATAGTAAAACTTTAAAACTAACCATTTTTCAAGTAACCATTTTTCAACATATTCTTCAGATCTTGAAAGCATCCTTGCTATTGCCTCTCTTGTTCCTACCAACTATTATTGGATTAGTTCCCAACATTATTGCATGTCCTTTAATGTCCATTTACATTTTTAACTGTATCTTTAATGCATGCGATTAAAGTCTTTATTTCCAACTCCCAACCCAAAAGGAAAAAAGTTGAACCATTGTTTTTCCAGATCCTTTACAAGTTTGTAAATAAAATTTATTCTACTGCACATTAAAACTTTTTCACAGTTTTTTAAAAATTGTATTTACAAATTAACATTCAGTTTGCAGCTTTTGGAGGACTTTCCCCCCATTGTTTCAATTGGCACAGAAAAAATTAAAATCCATAACTTTTTTATTACCTGGTTAGTACCACCAAATGATTCTTCATTAACGGAGAACATAGGTGATTGGTACAAGCCTCAATAACATCGTGTGTCATGAGATAATTACACAAATGACATGAATTTTGAAATCATGGTAACTATGAAAGTAACCATTGATTCCTTGAGTACATATTTATTTAAAAAAGAATCTGAAAATTAAGTCTTAAAAAGTCTCCTTGTGTTATATCATGTTCCATGTATGAGTTTTTTATACTTTTACTTACAGGGGAAAATGGATTTTGCTCTAAAAATCATGACAGTATTTTTTCAGTATTGTGATGCTGCTTAAGAAGCATCATTTTTATCAGTGTTTTTAAAATAGACATACACTTAGCCGTCTATGCATTCTAACTGCTCTTAGCAAATCATTTTTCCAAATTTTCCTTTGAAGGCAAAGACTAAGAAATACAGTAGTGTCAAAAATAAAATAAATTTGGTTTATTTTAGGCTAAACCTATAGCTTTTCAGATGCTATTGAATTAAAATTCACAACATCCCTCACTGATTTTGTGCTAGTTCTAACAATAAATCTTAGTTTTCCAGATACTTAACTCCATTCTCAGGAACTTGCTTACAACCGAAACTCACAGGGAGTGTACAATATAAGACCAATATGAAAAAACTCACAATGTACATTTTGTATCTGAGCATATCTAACTTTTCTGTCTAGCTGTTTGCCAGTGACAACTTTGAACATTCAGGGCGTAAAGGTACTAACTTTGCAATTAGGTCTAGCAGCCTTAGGCAGTCTCTCTTGAATCTTTTAATTTGTGAACTACTAACAGTGGCTTAGTCTGCAGTCCAAAAAATATACCGTGTTGAATATAGTGCTTAGTCAAAACAGACAACATTGCAATAGTTGTGTTCTGAATCTAATACAGTACTATGATTTGAATAGAATTTCACTGTTAAGCACAAGTCTTAAGGCAGCATAGTGATTTCCTCCCCATCACCAATTTCTATTCCTTTGCAATTCAAATGGTTGCACAGTTTATATGTTGCAACTCAAGTGGATGCACATTTTTCTTGTTTATATGCATTTTATAAAATAATTATTTCATATTACATTTTGCCTTTCGACTTTCTTTTCTAATACTTTAGTGACTTTGACATTGAAGTGTTATCTTAATGCAAAACTGTGTAATCATTTTCATGTAAATCAATCAGGAAAATTCTGTAAACTAGCCAACTATAGATTTATTGGAAAATAGCTACATTTTTCCATCTCTTTGTTACAAGCAAATTTCATTTTGTTAGATTAAGTGATGGAATACATCAGAAGCTTCCAAAATATCTAAAATATCAAATTGATTTTTTCCTATGGCTCTCAGTTCATAGAATTTCAGAGCTCCATGCCATTACTTATTTTGAAGAGTATATTTCAATTTTTTTCCACGGAAACTCTTTTTTTTTCAGTTCAAAAGAAGTTTAGGGATCTTTTAATTGAAACAATTGCCATTTCATTGAGGAAGGAGTAATGCCAAATTAAAATTAAAAGGCAGTATTATGCACTTGCCTAATTTTGCATTTTTCTTCAAATCACGTGGAAATACAATAATGAAAGTTACTCAAATTAAGATGCAACAAAATTCTTTCACAAGATACTGGAGAGAAGTTATTAAAGGGAAGTTACATGCCACAAAAGAGAAGCTGCCCATTTTCAGTATGATTATAATGAAGATCAATTCTTGTAAGTCATATTTAATGCAAATGCTAGAATGTTATCAGTAAACAGAAACTTATAAAGAACTTTAAGCAACATGTAGCTTTATTGTGTGATCCTCTAATAGATTGTTATCTGTCCAGAAATAACATCTGCACCAATTGTAGAACCAGAAGCCTTCAGATCCTCTTTCTACCAATTAATATCAATTGGAATTAGTTTGGTGGAAAAAGAATTGTAACATGTCTTTTGAAGTACAGTAATCAAAATAAGAACAGTAAACTATCTGAAATGGAATCAAGATACTAACTGTAGTCCATCAACACTGAAAGGCAGTAAGTGGTGCCGATTTTTGGAGAGATGTTACTTTTCATACACACTTGACCTAGATGGACCTCTGTTCTTATAGCAGGTTAGGCAGCTTCTTATGTATGCAATCTACATAACTGCACTCCAGACACTTATCATTTTGTTTGCAAAAATGTAAAATATGGGATGTGTACAGTTAAAAAAATGAACAGAGCAAACAATTTACAGGATGTATACAAGAAAATCACTAGTCATTTCAGCATTGGCCTCAAAGTACACATCTTGACATTGCTGATTATAGGACAATATGAAGTCGTAGCAACAATTAGCCACAATTGCCCAGCTTCAGTTCACTTTTTAAATCACCATTTCCAAGTTCTAATTTTCTGATTTCGTCCAAATTCAGGTAGCCAAAATAGAAACAAACAAGTGAAAAAACCTGACTCCATGCAGATGCAGATTTTTCTCCATAATTCTGGATTGTGCTCCTGGACCCAAAATCTTAAGTAAAAGAGAAAGATTGTGTTTCACTCTGAAGTTTAGTAGCTGTGCGAAGATGACCACCATTGTACCTTCTCAGGAATAGAAAGGACTATCTTTACTTTTTATCATGAAAGAATGCAAGAAGGTATTGTACACATATTCACAGGCCTGGAGAAAAGCAATACTAAATGCAATATAGAAGTAGCCAACGAGGAGATGAAGACTTCAACAAGCTTTTCAATTCTCCAAAACTACTGATCCAAATGAGAGGGATGCACTGAAAACCACTCCATCAGCAAAGTCAGTAGAAAGAGTATTGGTTTTCAACTGCTCTGGTTCTGTTGCGTGAACCTTCACTTTCATGGTAATCTTCTGTGCCAACAGCAGCCGAATCAAATAACCGCTCTGTGCTGTTACTTCGGCTTCGGGCATTCAGAGTCCCTTCCATCCTATGGTAAAGTGAATGGCTGGCTGAGGAAGAAGAGGAAGAGGTAGTGCCCTCTGATGGAGATGCTGGCTGGAAAGTGACTGGAACAAAGCTGGAAAAGTAATGTTGAGACTGGAGGTCATTTCTGCAAGCAGGCTGCTGGGAAGCTACTGCTGGAGATTGAGTGAGCTCTGAATGGAAGAAGAAAGAAAAATTTGGCTATTGAATCTACAGCAGCTTTTCTATTCTATGAATATTCCAATTACTACACACTTTCCCAACATTTACAATCTGCTATATTTTCATATGAATTGTTTCATTTATTTCTATTTGTTTTAATACTATGGTTTCTTTTCTAATGTCACCTTGAATTTATTTATTTGTTTGTTTGTTTATGCACTAACGTTCTTTCAGCAAGAACACAATTACTTGCTGGTTTACCCCCAGCAATGCTTCAAGTAAATAAAGGGTACTATATTAACAATGGTTGCTATTGTTTCTTTCCACCCACAGTGGGATTTCATTGTAATATTAAAAGCTACAAATGAAATAATACATTTGAATTAGATGCTAATAAAATGAAATTGGGATAAATTGCTTTTGTGTTTTGAGTTTCAATAGTTTGATATATTGCAGTATGCAAATCTCTCAAGGCTTTTAATACTTACCAACTCCCCTTTTGCTACCATTTTTAGTAAAACAAAAATTAAGTTTTTAAATTGGCTAAAGTTGGAAAAATGAGGGGAAAAAGGACCTATTGAAAGTGGATGGAATTTATTTATAACATGTTTACAAGAGGCATGGTGGCCTAGCGGTTAAGATGCTGGGCTGTCGACTGGAAGATGGGCAGGGTGAACTCCTGTTCCTGCCCCAGCTCCTGCCAACCTAGCAGTTTGAAAGTATGCAAATATAAGTAGATAAATAGGTCCCACTTCAATGGGAAGGTGTGTGCCTTGGCATATAGTCATGCCAGCTACATGACCACGGAAGTGTCTTTGGACAACGCTGGCTCCCTTGGCTAGGAAACGGAGATGAGCACTGCACCCTAGATTCAGACATAATTGGGCAGGGGAAACCTTTACCATGTTTATAAATTATTCCAATCATTTACAATTTTGGACAACAAACGATAAAACAACAAAGCACAGCAAAGAATATAGTTAACCACACAATAAATAAGAAGGCCCTAGGTACCCATAATGAACTGGGGGGAAAGCACACTGGAGTAGTAAAGCTGTAACAGCCTTGCAAAATTCAAATGAAGCTGCCGCAGGATGTCAAATGCAGAAACTGCCAAGAATGCCTGTTGCCTGGCAGCTCACCCTGTACTTCATGCCTCAGCTGGCCCTTGGATGTTCGAACTGGATGGGCAGATTTGATCCTGGCAAAGTGGTGCTTGATATAAAAATAAAGGTTTCCCCTGTCCAGTTGTCATGCCTGACTCTAGGGGGCAGTGCTCATCTCCATTTCTTAGCTGAGGGAGCCAGCATTGTCCAAAGCACTTCCGTGGTCATGTGGTTAGCATGACTATACGCTTAAGTGGAACGTTTTTGAACTGCTAGGTGGGCAGAAGCTGGGGCAAGAACGGGGCTCACTCCAGCGTGCAATGCTCATATCTCAAACCTGGGCTGTCAGCTTTCCAGCTGACAACTCAAGTGTCTTTAACCGCTAAGCCATCGTGCCCTGATATGCTCTGCTACTACACTGTATAGGGCTTTATAGGTGGTAATCAGCAGTTTGAACCAGGCCTAGAAAACAACTGGCAACCAATGCAGTTACCTTCGAATTAGCATATTCTGCAATGGAAGAGTAGTTTCACCAGGAGTCACACAGCCCCATTCTGTATCAGCTGCCGTTTCCAAATGATCTCCAAAGGCAATCCCACCGAGAATATGACACAGTAAACCAACCAAGGAGTTATCACAACATGTGTTGATCTTAAGTAGAAACATGTTAAAATATGGATGTAGTCTGCTTAAGGGGTAATTATATGACTTGTTTAACATGCATATGAAAACTGCATCTGCCCCTGATGATTGAAAGAAGGCCATTATTGTTTTCTTTACAATGGAAAAATGACGAGTGAAGTTGCATGTAATTGCAAAACGAGTGTTTGGGAATCAGCTCACATTTACAATCACTTGCAGCTTCCTGCAGTCATGTGACTGTGCTTTGTGACCTTCCCAGCTGGTTTTCCAACAAGCAGTGTAAATTGAGGAAGTCTGATTTGCTTAACAATCATGTGATTCACAATAACGATGGTAAAAATGGTCATAAAAGCAGGTCTGGGCTTTGATGACTTACTTAACAACTGCATCATTTAGCAACCAAGATTCTGATTCCAACTGTGGTCATATATTGAGGATTACTTGCATATAAACTTGTATGAGCGTGGAAGATGCAAAATGGTTTGCAAGGACTAAAAGAATAACGAGTGAATGGTACAGGTTTAGTTTCTTTGTCTCTTATGTTCTGCATTAACTTTTTTGCCAATTATTTTTCTTTTTTCCCCTGAATTCCGCATAATATTTCTTACCCTGGAAGTGAATAGTAAGATGAATCTGAATAGGGGTGTGTGTGCAAGCATGCGGTGAAATAATTTCAAATAATGGGCAACCCCTTTTGAATATTTCTTCATTCAGTAAAACTTACATTTCTATCCACTGATCAAGTTTTTATTTTTTGCAGAAGAATATGAATAAGCCTACTGCATGGTTTTATTCTTTGTTTTGTCCCGTTACAAGAAAAAACTTCAAATATGAGAATTTAACTCACCCAGCAGTGGACTCTGGGCCATTACATAGCTGCGGAGGGTTATGTCAGCAGAACCACCAGACTCCAGTGGGATGGGATGCATATGAAAATGCCGCAGCATATCAAAAATACTCTGGAACCAAAGATGTTGGACGTGGCACTGACCATTTTCATTTAAGGACAAACGCAGGTGCTGAAAAGAAATCATATTTTTTTATTGACTAGTTACCATAGTCCCTGTTCTAAGCACTGGAGAATTATTTTAACACACAAAATACCAGAGGTGGATGCCCCCAAATAATCTTTGCAGCAGTTTCATGTTTTTGCCTTACCATTTCCTTTATAATCCTATTCCTACAATAATCATAAAGGTGGACTATCTATTTAGGCCAGAGTTCCCTAACCTTTCCAGCTTTATGGACCGGCGGGGGAGGAGAGAGGTGATGGGTGCACCAGGGCTCACTTGCTGCTTGTGCAGATGGGGATGTGTGCACATGCACGCATGCCACTTCCATGGCCTAATTCCGAATGGCTCAAAGGCCAGTAGTGGGCCACGGCCCGGGTTTGGAGACCCCTGATTTAGGCAATCAAATTCAACTCCTACTCAGTACAGGAGTAAAACACTTCAGACAGATGGCTATTCAGCCTCTGCTTGAATGTATAGGGAACCTTGTTCCTTCTCATTAGGTAATTTACTCTTATCTATATGCCCTGCACGGGTGGGGAGGGAGAGGGGTGCCCAAACACGATTCTCTTTCCTTTCTTGCATTTCTTTGGAAATGCAGCATGGCTGCCCCACAAGGAGAACCCCAAGTGCAGTTTAAGCTTGTTTTGTTTGGTGATGGTGGTACTGGTAAAACAACATTTGTGAAATGCCACTTAACTGGTGAATTTGAAAAAAATTAGGAAGCTACTCTGGGAATTGAAGTTCATCCTCTGGTGTTCTACACTAACAGAGGCCCCATTAAATTTAATGTATGGGACACAGCTGGTCAAGAAAAGTTTGGAGGTTGACGGGATGGTTACTACATTCAAACTCAATATAACGTCCTAATGTTCAATGTAACATCAAGGGTTATATACAAGAATGTACTCCACTGTTACACCCTTCTTACTGTTAAAATTCCTTAAATGTTAAATAGGAATCTGCCTGCCTGTACTTTAATGCTCATATTCCATGTTTTGCACTTGGGATGCTAGAGAAGAGGTCATGGGCTATTCAGGCTACCCTATTCCTTTCAAACCTATTTTCTCAAAGCTAGGAATAAACCAAGTAGGCTCAAACTCTCGCTGTACCGTTTAGTTTCCAGTCCTCTGATCATTTGTCTGAATTGTTATTAGTGCTATGCACACAAATGAGCATAATACTGAAGGTCGCATATGGCTAATGGAGCATAAAGTGGAATTATCAATTCCCATGATTAGGAAACAGTATCTCTGTTGGTGCAATCTAACTTGCCTTTGCCTTTTTATTAATCATATCATATTACTGACTTCTATTCAGTTTATCATTAGCTACTAATCTTTTTTACAAGTATTGCCAAGGCAGACATCCTTCATTCTATGCTTGTGAATTTGACTTTGGTGGCAGAGGAGGATCTGGAGGCACTACTGTATGTATAGGAACATCACCAACTGCAGATAAGAAGTAATACTGTTTATTTTCTTCCAATTAGAAGCAGGTAAAAATAATTGCACTTGCTTCTTTCTATTGTACTCAGTTGTGTCAGCACCTTCCAGTCCAGGGATGTGAACAGAATAATGTGGCTATTTGTTGCATCTCTCCGTGCACTGCACTCTCAGAATTGTGACTCAGGTAGTTAGAGAGGGGGCAATAATAATTATAAGCTAAAAGTAAATCTTTGTAACATGGCAACAGCTTGTTCCCAGTTTTAGCTGGGAGAAATAAAAGGTGTCACAGGAAGCAAAGGATTGGCAGATATAGATCCAATGTGCTGGATTAGAAGAATGAATCTGTTTACAGCACCAGTCAAAGAACAGACACCAAATGTATAAAAGGCTGCTATTTAAAAACGTTTTTTTAAAATTCCAGATGGCAGCAAAAGAAAAGAACAAGAGAAAGCTCTGTCTGTGTTGATCTACTTATCTCATATTTCTGGCATATGGATACAAAAATTGCCAGCATTGTATCTGTTCTGTGCATGCAAGAGTTGTTGCCAGAGCACAGGTTCAAATTCCACTGTAGGCAAATTCTGTCCTATAATCTCCCCTTTCCTGTAGAAATGAATAAACTACACATACCTGGTTCCAGATTAAACGTTTGGCTGAGTTTGTAGACTATATTATGCTAAAATCCAACAAACCATGATATGTGAGGTTAGTATCTTGCCAATTTTCTTTCAATTGGCAATCAGGAGACATTGTACCCGAAGTAGCTGGTGGTTTCTAAGGTTTTTTACTTCTTATTTCATAACTGTATTCAGGCTTGCTGCCATGCTCCACTAAGGCCCTTTGAACAGATGGCTTAATTTTCAAGGTGGATTAAAAACTAAGGGAAACACGCCCCCATATTTCCTGTAGTTTCACTTTAAATACTAGAAGAAAATAAGCATTATCCATTCATAAATAAAGATCACTTGCCTTGGCTTTTCCCTGGAAGTTAAAGGTCAGCACATATTCACCAGGCCGTGTTTCGCTCTGCCGAATGACAAATAATCCATGGCTTTTGATTCCACCAAAGAGTACTAGTTGGGCTGCTTTAACCCGTGATAGTGTCCCGTGGAACCAAGGAAACTCCAAGAGATTGATTTCTGCTTCCAGCTCATTTTCATCTCCTATCACAGTAAGGAAAGAGGAACAATGAAATACAAAACCCGAATGCCTTACGTTCAACATAGCATTACATTCATTGCAATGCTGTATGGATGGATGTTTGAGCAGAGGATGCAGGAGAAACTACTGTAGATTTTTCCACTTATCAATATATGTTTGTACCTAAATGCTCTTTCAGCGAAGTGATATGGCGAATGTTCTTTTCAGCAAATCAAAAGTGTCTGTATGTACATTACAGTGCATACTTTTCTACTTCATGGATCAGAATTAGAATAGAATAGTGCTGGAAGGGACCTTGGAGGTCTTCTAGTCCAACCCCCTGCTCAAACAGGAGAACCTATACTATTTCAGATAAGTGGCTGTCTAGTTTCTTCTTAAAAACCTCCAATGATGGAGCGCCCACGATTTCTGAAGGCAAGCTGTTCCCATTGGTTAATTGTCCTCACTGTTAGGAAGTTTCTCCTTAATTCCAAGTTGCTTCTCTCTTTGGTTAGTTTCCAACCATTGTTTCTTGTCCTGCCTTCCGGTGCTTTAGAGAATAATTTTACCCCCTCTTCTTTGTGACAGTCCCTCAAATACTGGAATACCAGATCAAACTATTTAGAAGTACAAATAATAACCCTGGAATATAAATCTGTGTACTTTATATTTAGAAGAGCTAATAAGAGCGCCAGTAGGATCTTGGTTGTGGAACTCAGCAGGAGAAAAAGGGGAAAGACGAAAGAACTGCTTTCTTATGGTATGTGTGCTTCGCTGTGTGGAATGAAAAGGTTGCCCCCTGCATAAATGGTAATGGCAAAGGTATGTCCAGAGAACTGTTGATAACTCATTGTGGATGACCCGAGTGAATGCCTGCATGTCTTCAATGACAGAAAAAGTGATGCTATTGAATAGAGCAGGGCTGTCAAACTCCCGGCCTGTGGGCCAGATGTGTCACACACTGGTCATGCCCATGCCCGGTTTAGCGAAGGGGAAAGAAGTTCCAATGCGTCACGTGACACCGCCATGAGGACGTGAGTTTGACACCTCTGGAATAGAGGAAGTATTTGTGTAATTGTAGCTTGTACAAAGACACAGAAAAGTCTTTGTACTTGGTAACTTACAACTACATGGAACAATGCTTGTTGTCACTCAACAAGCAGAGGCTGCTGCTAAAAGAATATAAGGCAGCCCATTTTCAAACCATGAGCAAACAGAAAACTAACAGGATTTTGACAGGAGAGCTTTTAAGAGGAACTTTCCTTAACATATTTCTTCCAAGTGGCCGGTAGGTATTCAGTTAACCTGAGACTGGGGCAAGAAGAAATAAAAGCCTTTTGTCAAGTGCAGGAAAATCAGGAAGTCCAGGCGGTTTAAAATGAATATAAAGGTTTATTGCAAGCTCATGCTCTCTACAAGAATCTGAACTACTAATGGTCAAAGCAAATTGGCGGTAAATAAAAGAGTCAAAGGAATTCAAGACAGATAAGAGTCAAAGGAATTCAAGTCCAATTCTGGACTTAGATCTCCTGTGGATGCTAAGGGACGAAACTGATGATACATCTGACCCGTCCCTTGGGCTCAGCCTGGTCATCTCCCTACATCTTTCTATCTGTAGACTTTAAGAAACAGAAATAAAGAGAATGGGCATACTTCACAATTATGACCTTCATGCCTTAAATGTGTGCCGAAAAACAATGTTTTATACATATGCAGCAAGTATAAGCTTGCAGCTATGCACAAATAAATAGCATAGGGATTGCAGCAGGTAGTGGCAACATGTCAGCTCATAAGAAAGGACCAACATTTATTACAAAAATAATTGACAGAGGGAACGTCCCTTTATAAAGAAAAACAAAGAACAAAGAAGCAACATGGGAGTAACAACTGGAAATACATAGAAGATATTCTGCATCACTGAATGTAAAAAATAACTTTGAGGCCTTTGCAGAAAACAAACAGGTTTGAAGTCTTCAATGACAGAAAAAGTGATGCTATTGAATAGAGCAGGGCTGTCAAACTCCCAGCCTGTGGGCCAGATGTGTCACACACTGGTCATGCCCATGCCCGGTTTAGCGAAGGGGAAAGAAGTTCCAATACGTCATGTGACACCGTCATGAGGACGTGAGTTTGACACCTCTGGAATAGAGGAAGTATCTGTATAATTGTAGCTTGTACGAAGACACAGAAAAGTCTTTGTACTTGGTAACTTACAACTCCATGGAACAAACATGCTGACTGATTTAATCAGCTCATAGAAGGAACTGTCTGCCAGAATCAGAGATTAATTGTTATCTTTGATCTTATCTTTGAATCTTATCAATTCTAGTGACAATTATCTTCTGTAACTTGATTCTGGTTTTCTGAACAAAAAACTACTGGCAGGAGATGGTTATACCTCATGAAGACTGGGCAGATGGTGTTGGCCAAAGCACATTAAACTTGATTAAGAGGGATTTAAATTGATTTTTGTGGGGATTGAAGATACAACTCCTGAAGTAAGGACCTTGGAGAATGATTCTGGCACTGTAAAATGAAGTGAGAATATTCCCTATTAGCCCATTTGGTGAAAAATCTCAAGAAACATTGTATTGGCTCATAAATGTAATCATTTTTAGTGTCTGTACATGGTTACCATATGGGAAATAAACAAGATGAGCCCAAACTCATAGCACAGGAAGTCAGAATGATTTAACATACATCATTTGTTGCAATGGAATGTATGGATGACCTTGGGGAATGAGGAGAAGAGATGCTGCCTAGGAAACAATCAGACAAAAGATGCAAGAGCCCCCAATGGCTTAAAAATCAGAGAAATTTAGGAAGGACATGCCCTAATGGATCAAGCAGTTAAAAGTGGCAGTGATTTGCAAGATTCTGATAACGTAGCCTTACAATAAAGTAGAATTAGATAATCTAATCCTGGTTTACCTGGGAGGGTAACATTTATTGATGTAGCAATTGAAGAACACAACTTATGTAAAAGAAAACAGTATTCCAATTCCCAGCGCTAAAAAAATCTGTGAATAGATTAGAAAGATGAAACTACTAAATTTTTATTGGAGCTCAGTCTTCCTCAGCATACAGTTGTGAAAAATTGTGAGGAGCAGGATCAAAAACTGAGATGGATAAACCTTTGCAGATTTTCTCTGAAAAATTACAGAGAATGAGTGCGGGAATGCTATGGACAAAAGCTTTATTTCAGGGAGGTATCTGACAATGATATTCAGTTCAACATGGAATGTCTATAAGATGTTTTTACAACCAGTTCAAAAACTGGAAGAAAGTACAGAACAGAGTGCCACAAGATTCACATCTGCAGTTTGTACTCTTCAACATTTTTATTAGCGACTAGAATGAAAAGACGGAGTGAATGCTTATCAGATTTGAAGATGACATAAAATTGGGTAAGATAAACAACTGAAGACAAAAATAATATTCAAATAAACTTTCTAGCAATATGAGAAGTTCAACAGTGCCTGAAGAGATTATGAAATTCTCTTCACAGGATATCATCATATGGATGCTACATAGTTGTTAGGCTTCACACTGGGCTCAGCTCTCCCGGTATTTAACTATATATGATATATAAGATTCTGCACAACTTGATTTTCATTCTTGACTTTTTCCTCCTAACTTCTTGCCTGTTCTCTTGATAGCCTTGCTAGGCATCTAGTCTATGTTGACAGTGTTTCTCTCTAGCCTAAGAATCATCGTATTCTACATTACCAACTTTATTCACTACAAAAGCTAACTCGCCAATATGTTTTTATTTCATTTTATATTTCTTTACTGTACAGAGCAGAAGTTAGCCTTGAATGTTTAAGTAAGCCTGTCAAACCCTATGAATCTGTCATTCTAGATTATTTGCCCATCTAGCTCATTATCACAACCTAGTCTCACTTAGCAGCCACTTCAGGATTTCAAACTGTTCCTAGTCTATTTGTCATAAATAATTGGAACAACATTGAAATTGCAAAGAATGTGAGAAAATAATGGGCGTTAATAACAAAACATAACTAGCAAAATTGTTAATTGTTGAGATGCATGATTCAATACTTTGTAAGGTACACACTGTTATCAATATATCTAAAAAGAAGCAGAAACACAGTTTTTGGATGAGAGAATGAACAGCTGATCTTTTCTAAGGTGTGAAAAACATAAGTTCCAGATTATCTGAGGAACAGAACTACTATACCTGTTGTGTGACTGCTATTGGCTGGAGACTCCAGTGTCTGCAGGAAGTTCTCTAATGGCACATGCGCTCTATATTCCCCTGCAGAGATCCTGCCATGTGGTGCTGTTACAACTGTGGTAGCATTTGATATGCTATCTGAGGCAGTTGAGCCAGCACATCTATCCTGGCACCGGGTCACATCTGGAAGATAATTTTATTTCCTTTTTAAAAAATTGATACTACTTTTCCAAACCACATTTTCCTATGACAGAGCATGTATAGATTCAAGGCTGCCAATTGCTTCAAATCATTGTTTCTCTCATTACATTTTTTCCCCAAGATATTCTTTCAGATCCTTGAGATACCTGTTGAATCAAGGATTACAAGACATAATAAAAGTTTATGGATGCCCCAGGCTTTTTGATATTACTTGCATTCTGCTACAGTAAAAATTAATGCCTCCAGTTGGAGATTGGTAAAGTTCAGGTATGTGTGAGGACCTGAAAATTAAACTTTTACCAAAACCAGTGTCTAAACAGAGTAGCACAAGTCCAAACTAATTTTTAAGACAATCCTTTAAATATATTTTTTTAAATCTTATTACCATCAGCCAGGAACTCACAGCTACAAGATGACACTCTGCTTGGCAGGCAAGCTCCTTGGGTACAGGAAGAGAGTTCAATGTCATCACCACTGTCCCTGGAAAGAAGAGAAGAGTGGGCGTTTGGACAGTGGATGGTGCTGCACCAGTGAGTTTCTGCAGCTGTATGCTGAACACTGGAAGGAAGGGTAGAGCAGAGGAGGGGATGCAAAGTTATCATTCACCAACTGGAGAGGATTCCTATAAAATATGTATTTTGTAATCTTACTAAAGGTCCAGAAATGGTAACCTTTTGAATACTGCTACATCTGTTCAGAGCTGCATGTGGGAAAGCTCTCCACTGTCTACTCATTTTCATAAACTACCTCACCCTCACCCCATAAATCAGGACTGTAAGAGGAGAGACTAACCCTTCCCAAAGCTGGAGAAATATTATCTTGGTTCTCATGCATGGTGATGCTTATAACGGTAGGAAGAATTACTGCTTAGCCAGTCTCTGAGGAGACTTGAGCACATAGAAAAGGGGGCAAGAGAGCAGTTTAAAAAGGTGTTTGCCACTTATTTCCTTCCCTTGCTGACCCTTATGAAAAGCTAAAATGGAGATCTGACAATATCCAAGCACTCTTCTCCCCTTTGGGAGAAAAAGGTCATAGGTAGTTATAAGGAGGCTTTCCCCTATGGCTTGTCCCTAACATTTGGCAACCCAGGACCACTGAGCTTCTAATCCTTATTATGATGGCTGATAACAGTTCTGCCAAACTGGAATAAAAGTTTATCATTCTGTCTCTCAGAATAGTCAACCACATGGCTCAAGGGAAAAAAAACAGCTTTTAGGTCATAGATGGGCCATTTTTGGCCCCTGAACTTTAGTGAATTTTAACTCTTTAACAGCCTCCTCTGACTGTAACTACTGAACACCAATGCCACAATTCCCCACTCACTCTGAGACAGCAAACTAATGAATACAGGTACATTTTAAAAGATAGCATAACACTGTGACAAAGAAAACTCCCAATGGGCAGAGACAGAAGTAAAAATATACTAGCAGTATGTTTCCTTTTTCAGTATAGAACATTCTAAATCAACTAGTATTTAGAGATCAGCTTCTTCAGAGGCTTGATAAGAGCAGAAAGAGCTACCTGCTGGCTCTCCATACGAAAACACTTTGTGTTTGCCTTTTAGCCAATCAGCATAGGTTTTATGTCATTGCATCAGATAATCACTATTGATTGAAACTACAGTATAACTGCCTACGGCTTGTCTTTTATTTTTTGCTAAATGCTGTGAAGTGAACGGGAAAACTTCTGTATAGGGCTCCCAGATTTAGGCTGCAAATCTGGACAATGGCTTGATGGCTGAGAAGAGTTTCCTATAATTCTCTGCTGCCTCCTAGTGGCGGTGCAGATACAGTAGCTTAGTAGACTTAACTAGTCCATGGCATAAAGCGACCCATGGCATTGGACCAGGATACCTGCAGGACCGCATCGTGTCTACTCCCCCCCCGACGTCCCGTGCGGTCACACAGAGAGGGCCTGCTGGGGGTACCATCGGCGGCGAAATGCCGACTG
>JANHFL010001237.1:318099-347449 GCA_032468155.1 Oxyrhabdium leporinum | reverse complement strand
GGAAGGGAAGCAATGGTCGGCTACTGGCGGTTGAAGTGAGATCCGCAGACACCCTTTCTTTTGGGGACAATGCTATCTCAATGCTATTACAACAACTCACTTTCAATATCAGCTTCCTTTATTGCATGGAATTGTTCCGAAACCTTTTAAACTGCAAAGCTCACAGGGTCTTGGTGCTAGAGAAGTGTTTCTCTTCTGACCGAAGATAACCTTCCAAGCTGACAAGGCACAAAGGCTTATAGAGAAGCTACAAGATGTAAACTGAGGTTAGAAGATGAAGCAGGAAGCAGAGGAGGAGGAAGAGGGAAAGCTTCCATTTAAGAGTTCAGGGTGCCTAGCCAAACAGTGGAATCCACCACTATATTGCTGGCACAAGCAACAATCAAGAAACCATTCCTACCTTTTTATAGCTGGCTGGCTCCACCACTCAGACATGTTTGTCAAGTTGCCCAGCCACATTTCTGAAGCTGTGAAAAAAAGGATCCTCACTATGACTTCCTCAGACAAGCCACAGATTGCTATCTGTTTAATTTTTGGATTTCGGTGGGATCTCACAACCGTATCTGCTGTTCACTTCCAGACTGGTATTCAGAGCAGAGCTACCTCCAAGGCAGCACGGAGGCTCTATTTCACTACGATGGCTGATGTGCCCATCTCCAATCCTTGAGGGCCTGGCCAATTGTTCAAAGGCCCTTTTGTTTTACTGGTTATTGGAAAACATTGCTCTCATCTTCTGTCTTTGTGTTCTTTCTTCTCTAATTCTAGCTGCGGTTATGAACTTAGAACACAAAAGGGGACATTTATATCTTGGATTTTCACTGTGCCTTCCTTCGGCACTTGTCACACTATGAACCGAACCATCCAATTTTTTTAAAAATTAAACAAGTCTCTAATGCAAAAAATAAGGGTGTGAAAGTGGTAGCCTTTCAATTTGATTATTTCCAAGAATGGAAACTGAATGACTCTTACAAGCTCTCTTTTAGGTAGTCCTCAAGTTACAACAGTTCATTTAGAGATGGTTCAAAGTTACAACGGCGCTGAAAAAAGTGAGTTATGACCATTTTTCACACTTATGACCATTGCAGCATCCCCATGGTCACGTGATTTACATTCGGATGCTTGACAACCATCTCATATTTATGACGATTGCAGTATCTCAGAGTAATGTGATCTTTTGTGATCTTCTGACAAGGAAAGTCAATGGGGAAACCAGTTTCACTTAACAACCATGATACTATTTTAAGAACCGCAGTGATTCACTTAACAAATGTGGGGAGAATAGTCGTAAAATGGGGCAAAATTCACTTAACAAATTTCTCACTTAGCAATATAAATTTTGGGCTCAGTTGTGATTGTAAGTTGAGGACTACCTATATGAATTACTATCCCCTACTGCTTCCTTTAGAACAGGGGTGTCAAACTCGTGGCCTGTGCACTGGCCACGCCCATGCCTGGTTTAGCAAAGGAGGAAAAAGTTGCGATATGTCATGTGATGATAATGTGACTCCGTGAGTTTGACACCCCTGCCTTAGAAGTATGTTCACCTACCAAGAAAAAGAATGAAGGTAAGCAGAGCTATCAGAGCAAGCCTGTCAAACTGCCGGCCCTTGGGCTGGATGCATTACATGTAGGCCACGCCCACCCTGGCTCCGCAAAGGCAAAAAACATTGCGATATGTCACAATACGTCAGGTGACACGATTGAGTTTGACACCTGTGTAGTAGAGACACCTTGGGAGGAAGTGAGGTATTGGTATTCAGGTAAATGTATGTTTTACAACTGATGGTAGCCTCATGGTAACTATTCTATGAAGAGATTTTCCCCATAAGCCATTTTGCACAACTGCCCAAGATAATCCTGTATACCGCTAACAGTCTCCAAGTATGCATACCAGCTCATTACATTTGGGGAACCAATGAATCCACCTCCCTAATCAATGCACGAAGCATTGAAACGTTTTTGAGAGATGTCAGCCTCTTCCTGAATCTATCCAGAGACCAGAACTTTTCTAGGTAATGAGATACCCTGACAACTAAATTCAGCTACTCCCTTCCAAAAACACAAAATCTGTTTGGTGTTTCACTGATCATCAATGAGAAAATCAGTAATGTCAGAAGAGCTCCATCCTGGTTATATACATCCACAGCTCCAAGCATAGTCTTGGCTCAAGGAATCCAATCGCGTGGTCTGGAGCACATCCATGGACACGTTCCAAAGTCTTCACTTTCAATGGGTGATAAATTTTATTCCTGAGATGCTGGGGTCTGAATAGAGGATCTTTTGCATGCCAAGCATATTCAGTTCTATCATGCTATGGCATCTGACATCTATTCCAGAATACAGTTACAGCTATGATTGGAAATACCTATAATGGAGATAGATCCTGCTTATTTCTGTACAGGACCACAGAGTTGACCTTGAAGAAGGAATGGAAAGACCATCAGCAAAATATGAATTAGCCCCAGAAGGCAAGACAGCACGAGAAAGAAACATAAGGCTGCCCCACCCTGATTCTCTTTGGTTTAAGAGGAAGGAAGGGGGCACACTGTCAGCTTTCAAAATTGTTATTATAACCTATATCAATAAAGTTCCAACAATGAGTCCTGGTGGTGCAGTGATTAGAATGCAATGTTGCAGGCAAACTCTGCCCACAACCTTGAGTTCAATCCTAATGCGGCTCAAGGTTGACTCAGCCCTCCATCTTTCTGAGGTCAGTAAAATGAGGATCCAGATAATTGGGGGCAATATTCTGACTCTGTAAACTACATAGAAAGGGTTGTAAAGCACTGTGAAGCGGTATACAAGTCAAAGTGCTACTGCTATTTTATGCAGAGTGTTGCTTGACCTGGTCTTCCTTGAAGGACTGACATCAGTTTTGAAGGCCTCACTACTCTCTGTTCAAATAGACAGACAGTCTTGCCTTTGGATGTAGTGATGGCAGTTCCCTTCCTTCCAACATAGTCTCTGTTGATTCTTTACTATTTTATTTCTTTGGTATGATTAACAGTTATATTTAATCAGACTTTTTGTTTTGTTTTGTTTTGAAATCTTCAACACGCTGCATGTGAATCCAGCTTGTTTACTTATAATCTGATATTTTGGGAAAACATAGAAAATAGGTGAACTCAATGATTACACATAGACCTTGATTTATGACCGTAATGGAGCTTGCTCACCATGGTCATAGGACAGGTCGGTGAATGATTAAAGCAGCACAGGATTACAAAGCAATAAGGGCATAAATAAATTATCACATCTGTATTCTGCCCGCTCTCTAAAACCGCAACAGGACTTTCCTAATTCTATATGAGGATGGCTCGGCTAAGAGACAGAGTCACCTCATGAGTGTGTGGTCTGCACAAGACTTCCCATCCCATAATAATAAAAATAGGGTTAGGGATAGGGATAGGCTTCCATCACTGAGTCCATAAGTATCTACTTCATCTTCCCATTGCTGAACTACCTCCCTCACATGCTCCTATCTTTTATTCCACCTCCCCTTCCCACGTTTGCCGGAACTAAATGATAATGACAGTCAAACTCTTCCTTGTCAGATTGATTCTCCATCAGATAAGACGCAGCTAACTGACCAGGTCATAAGGCTTTGGAAATAAACTGCCTTTTTGAGTGTAACGTTGAATATCTTTCCATCCTTCGCTGGGTTTTCCCTTCATATCACACAAGACCGGCAGGTTCCCTTGACGGATGGCTTCATCTACTTGCAACTCATCACATGGATGACTGATCATAGAGCCATGGACTGAAGCATAAAAACGTATTGTATAGCCATCCACTTCCTGCACACAAAGAACCAATGCTGTTAGCAAGTCAAGATCCCTGCAGATCACTTTTAAATAGAACTCTAATCAAGGAGAATATCTGTAGCCCAGGGTTGACATGA
Source organism: Oxyrhabdium leporinum (assembly GCA_032468155.1). NCBI lineage: Eukaryota > Metazoa > Chordata > Lepidosauria > Squamata > Cyclocoridae > Oxyrhabdium > Oxyrhabdium leporinum. The sequence continues at coordinate 343,548 of JANHFL010001237.1, read as the reverse complement.
GGGGTCCTTGGTGCTCTCTGTGCTTGCTTGTTTTCTTGCAGACGTTTCATGACCCAAACTAGGTAACATCGTCGGTGCCAGTAAGGAGTGGAGTTTGCTGTCAGTTTATATTCTGGTGGCTTGCCTATCAGTGTTGATGGGGCTGGTCTCAGAGGTCTTTGGCTGAGCTGTTTGCTGTCGGCTTTTTTGGCAGTTTCTTGATTGGGGTATTACTTGGTGGTTGGTCTGATGATAACCTTGGAATTAATCTATGCTAATCTGGGTGCTGATTGCTGGTGGAGAGGTTCTTGGGTCCTTTTGGAGTTGAGCGATTGTCTCTTTTGCATTGTCTATAGTTAATGTCTACTTAATGTCTATGTGTCTATTGATGACTGATTTGTCAGAGTGCCAGGCTTCTAGAAATTCCCTGGCGTTTTTGGACCTGGCTTAGTCTAGGATGGTCACATTTTCCCAATTGAAACTATGGTTAAATCTGTCTATATGTGTTGAAATTAAAATTAAATTAAATAGAACTCCATGATTTGAGGGTGGGGCCATGTAAGCAAGAATCCACATTTCTTATCGAGGAAATACACCTGGGTCTGAATTCTTCTGCGTGGAAAGCAGCTTCTGTGGAAGAGGTAAACTGGCACAGGCAATCCACAGTTTATGGCTGTAATGGAACTGTCCATTTCAGTTGTAAGTTGTTATGTTGTAAAGTGGGTCACCCCATGGCCAGACCCGATTCAACAGATCGCTGTTAAGGAAACGTGGCAATTCTTAAGCATACCTATTGTTCGCGATAGGGCATTTCCCCCCTCCAAATCAGAAGTAAACACCTGTTTTTGGTGTTCTTGGCAAAAAAATAAAAATTCATGGTCACGTAACTATGGGACCATGCATACAGCAGTAAATGTGGGCCAGCTTCTGAGTACCCAAAATGCTCAGCTGTCGGAATTTAGGAACTCGGGTTGTAAGTAACATTTGTGGGGGTCCACTGTAACTTCAAACATTTAGCAACTGATTGTAAGTTGAGGACTCGCTATGTTACCAATTAGAATTTTTGCTGACTCAGCTTCTGAGATTTTCCCCATGCACGGTATTTTTATTCCAGTCAAGAACCATAAGTACTAGAATTTAGTTTAGGCAGATTCATTTTGTGTTTGAATGGCAAATTCCCAAAAGATGAATCTAAATCCGAATCCGTGAAGAGTTAGCATGCCTGGGAGATGGATGAAAAAATTATCTCAAAGGGGAAACGGGCGCACATAGAGCTTTTTAATTGATCAAAACACCAAGTGATATTGCACATTTTATTAAAAATATGGGAATAATGCAAGACCCGCACTTGCATATTGGTATTCTTCCATCAAGCTCTAGTGATCTAATACACTCCAGACAGCCTGCAAAAAAATCACAACAGACTGTAGTGGGATACACCATCCAACTCCATCTTTGAAAACTTAAACTGGGAAGAGGAGAGACAGATCACAGATAATTTGTGAGGCACCCCTGGTCCAAATAAACATGAATCCTAACCAGCGGCCCGCTTTTGGCTACGAAAGTTAGAAAGAGAGCGAATTCATGAGAAGCAAGAATTGCCAGGAAAAAGGGTTTTCAATTTTCAAGAAAAGCATTTAATTGAGAAGAAGAGATAACAACATAATCTCTTCCCCCAAAGGAAGATTTCAGTTTTACATGACAATGGAGGAATGGCAAGCAAGGGCTTCAATGAAGAGTCACAATAGGGTTGCTTTTCAGTCACAAGAAAGTCAAGGCTTTGTTTCTTTTCTTTTTAAAAAAAAAAACCCAATAAAAGGGAATTGTTGAGACTCAGAGCCTGCCAGTTTACAACTCAGCATTCAGGGAATTTCACAAGAGTTTCAACTATTAAACAGCAGAGAGGTACAAGGCGGCACCAAATGGCACCATAAGTAGATTGGCTCGCAGTCCAGTGCAAATCAGTGCCAGTAAGAAACAGAGAGAAAACTCTATAGTGTGAATTTTGTTGCTTTTTCCAGTAGTTCCTCAAATACGTACCAAGACCTGTAGACTATTAATTTTAATAAAAGTCAGAACTCAAGGACTAGATGAAAGCTTAGCTTTATCTCCTTTTCATTCTGTTGAGTACAAATGTTGCAAAAAAAATTCAGGGCTAAAGTCTTCGGTTCTTCAGGGGTAGTTTGGACATTTAAATGAGCAGAGTTCTGCTACTGCTGGCTAAATCCCATTCCAGTTTAAGCTTCTGCTTCTATGTGGCCAACTAAAGGGGAAGAGGAAGCCCAACTGAGTCCTTTGTGGTCCAGACTAGCAAGACCAATAAAGGAGAATATTCGTAGGTCAGGTTGTCTCAAACGTGCTTTTTCAAAAGACAACTGGACTATGTTTTTCCCTTGAGGAGAAAGAAGACATTTTGCTTCTCATCCATGAAGCTTCATCAGCTCTGGCTGGGTGGGGGTGGGGGCAGAGGGAAGAATTAGTTCTGACCTGTCAGAGCTAACCTTCCACCCCCCACCATAAGGGAAAAACATAATCCAGTTGCATTTTGAAAAAGCACCTTTGAAACAACCTAGCCTGGATGACTGAGAATCTCCACAGACATCCGTAGCTCAGGGTTGAAATAACGGATCCTTGGTGTTCTCTTCAGCTTGGCTGTTTCCTTGTAGACATTTCAATACCCAAACTAGGTATCATCAACAGTGCTAGTCAGTGCTAGATTGGAAAGGGACATTTAGTGCAACCTTCTTAGTACATAGAGCAGGGGTGTCAAACTCGCCGCCCGCATGCGTCACGTCCTGGCCCCGCCCCCATCCGGTTTAGCAAAGAGGAAAAAAGTCCCGATACATCACGTGACGCTGCCATGATGACGCGTGTTTGATACCCCTGACACAGAGGCTGTCTTAGTCAATCCTATTTTTTTTCCCCAATCAAGGATCAGAATCCAAAGACAGGAGAAAAATAGAGGAAACACTTAAAAACTATTAAAACCTACTAGACACACTATCCTTTCCAAAACCGCGTTATTGTACTCTTGTTCCATCTATGACATTTCCACAAATGTGCGGGTGACAGAAGATAATCCTGTAATCTTCTTTAGAAGAGTGGAGAAACATGTCAACAAAGGTTGCAGTTGTTATTATCATCTGAAGAGTATTCATTTAGAGGGACTCTGAGGTCCGTGCAAAGGTTAGAATAAAATACGGTATAAAATATTGATGTCTCAAGAAAAACAATTCTCCAGTTCCTCAAGAATAGGACTATTCAGTTCTGGGGATATTTTACACACAAACACACGCACACATACACAAACACACGAGACAGACAGACAGAGGGAGGGAGAGGAAGAGGGAGAGATACCCCCCCACAGTATATGTATGTGTCTGTGTATGTATGTATGTATTCATGCATGCATGCATGCATGCATGTATGTATAATAAGTGCAGAGAAGAGCAACAAAGATGATGGGATCTGGAAGCTAAATGAAGAATTGAGGGAATTGGGAATGTCTAATAATCTAACGAAGAAAAGGACTAAGGGTGATATGATAGCTGTCTTCTACTACTTGAGGGGCTGTCAGAGAAAGAAGGGGGTCGACCTATTCTCCAAGGCACCTCAGGGCAGGAGAAGAAGTACCAAGTGGAAGATCATTAAAGAGAGAAGCAACCTAGAACCAAGGAGAAATTTTCTTACAGTGAGAACAATTAATCAGTGGAACGGCTTGTCTGGAGAAGTTGTGGATTCTCCATCCCTGGAAGTTTTTAAGAAGAGATTGGACAGCTCTTTGTCCAAAATGGTAGAGGTTACATACCATAACATAGGTTAGATGTTCTATATGTTTGCTTAAGCTTAGAAGTGGCTTCAATTATAGGTGGTCCACATCATATAGTTTAGTCCTCAACTTGTGAACGTTTGTAATTATGACAAACCCCCAAAAGTTTACTTACAATCCGGGTCTGAAGGTACAACAGGCTAACCCAACTGGTTATGTGACTACATTTTGGCCACTTGGTGACCGGCCTGCACTTACGGCCGTTTGCAGCATCCCACGGTCATGTGACTGATTTATGATATTTTTGTCTTTACTTCCAATTTCCGGCAAAAAATGCCTATACCAAACAATAGATATGCTTAGTTACTGTAACATTTGCTTAATGACCACCGCAAAATAAGTAGTAAAATAACAGTCACGTGATATCCTGCTTAATGTAACCGTAACTGTGAGCTCATTACAGTCGTAAGACGAGGACTACCTGTTCTTCCCCTTCAATAGTGCTAACCAAAGGAAACAGGCAAGGACAGCACCCGGCAGGGTGGCAGACTTCCTATTAAACCTCAACTTATGAAACCCAGGGGTTATTCTCGGTAGCTTTTTCTTAATCTGTATCATAAACATTTGCTTTTTATTTTGTTCTGTGTGGCTACAAGAAGTCATACAGTAATCATCAATATTTTCTTTTTTTTGCTCTATCAAACCACAGAACCACCTAAAAATTTAACAGCCATAATATTGAGGGTCTTCTTGGATGCCTTTCTCCAGGTGAAAATTTACCTGGAAAAATCAAAAGTAAAAAGCCGTAGATGAAAAATCAAGTCCTCGTATTTGAACCCATGCCTGTAATTCTGCACTTTTTGCAAGTCATCAGAATGTATTCATGATGCATCTAAGAACCGAGATCCTGGCTCTCAGAATCTAGAAATAAGAATTCTCAGCAAGTACAAGTTTTTAAGCATATATACTTGAGAAACATACAACATCATTTCTTAGCCCACTGAAAAGACCCATCCACTCTCAGTGTTTCCAAAGCTATTTTGGTACAACCTGTGGTGTTGGATTTCCCAGATTAAGTGTCATGGAAAAAATAGTTTTTCTGTGGTCTGATCAAAATCTGCTAATTTTGACAGGTGACTCAGAGCTGTACATAATAAGAGAGGAAGTAAATCTTTTTTCAATCAAATATTGATGCCAAACATCACCATGTGAATTCTTATCATGTCTGGCAATTCTCTTTCTTTGCCTTTTCTCTAAAGTAAATAGAAATATAGAAAGTGGATGGCAGAAAAAAAAACCTAGTAGTCCATCAAGTCTGCCCTTTGTGTTTGTTTGCTTTCTGTTTAATTTATTTATTATATTTATTTATTATTTTTATATTTTATTCATTTTTATTTTACTTTTAATTTTTGTTGGATGATGGACATGTGTTTATCTCAAGCATGTTTAAACTCAGTTACCGAAGATTGACCTCTACTTTTGCTGGAAGTTGGTTTGAAGTTGGTTCCCACTACTTTTTCTGTGGGAAAAACATTCTAACATTTTCTTCAGAACTTCCCTCTTGTCAGTTTGAACTTATGCCCTTTGTGTTCTTGATTTTTGCTTCGTACTGAAATAGCCTTTCAGTATTGCAATTTTGCTTTGTGTGGAGATACCCAGTAGTTGTGTGTTTCTTTATTTAGTCACCTGCTTGTCAAGCTAAGGAAGAAAAACAACTTAAGAGCGAGAAGAAAACAGAGATGGTGGTGAAGAATTGGGCAAAAAGAATATGAGCAAATAGTGCCATTCTGAGTAACTGTTTTGGCTGAATTAAGGGCGGTTACATCATTTTTCAAAGAAATTTGCAACATCTGTCTTTTTTCCACTACAACCTTCTATCTGCTTCTAGACCAGAGGCGTCAAACTTGATTTCATTGAGGGCTGCATCAGGGTTGTGTTTGACCTGGGGGCTGGGTGGCCAGGGTAGGCATGGCCAGCTTGATGTCACTCATGTCGGGGGTGTCTGTCGTAGCCCAAGCGGTCTGCCAGTGAAAATGGGCTCCAGAGCTCCATTTTCAGCTGCGACAGTCTCCTGCCGCCCTCTACCAGTGAAAACTGAGCTCAGGGTGGTGCATTGGCACACAGCCCTCCCAAGCTCTGTTTTCATTGGCAGAAGCACGGCGGGCCGGTCCTTTGCTGTTTCTAGGGTAGCCCTACGGGGCAGATCTAAGCAGCCTGCAGGTCAGATCCGGCCCCCGTGCCTTGAGTTTGACACTCTTGTTCTAGACTATCTCTTGCCAAACTAAGAAATCCTTGTGTGTTTCAAGTTACAATCAAGAATCATTTCACATATTAGGAAGATGGGCAGAACTTTCGCTGTAATACTTCTCAATGTGGCCTCCTAAACGGATGATGGTCTTCTATCACAAAAGGACCCATCAAAGTCAATGGGGAGAACCAAGTCACTTAACAACCATGTTACTAACTTAGCAACTGCAGCGATTCACTTAAGTGTGGCAAGAAAGGTCGTAAAATGAGGCAAAACTCACTTTACAACTGTCCTGCTTAGCAATGGAAATTTTGGGCTCAAGTGTGGTCATAAGTCAAGAACTACTTGCATTGGTTTGATTCAAACTAGCATTTGGAATAAACTGTTGTCTCTGATGCCGTCTTTTTAACGTCAAGATTGTACCTAACATTAATGTGTACATGAGAAGGTATAAAATCTTCAGAGAAAAAGACAATTAAACAAAATAAAGCCTGTATAGATGGAAGGGAGGTAGGAACAATTTATATAAAGTTAAAACCAGAAGGGAGAACTTTCATCATAACACTAAACAGGGCAGTAAAATCCCTAAACATTCAATGGAATAATATAGTCCAGAGTTTCTCAACTTTGGCCGCTTAAAGATCTCCCAGCATTCTCTTATTTTGGCTTCATCCCAAATAATTTCATTATTTTCATTCCATTCGCTCTGCTAGAGGTTTCTTGTTTATCGTCTTCACCCACTTCCCAAATTATCTCTTGTTGCTATGAAAATCACGCTCTATTTTCTATCTTTTAATCTTAATTATGCCTTATTCTTTGACTACATTGTTTGCCAATCTGTTTTTTCAGACACTCATTATAAACAGCTTTCTCTCATTTTCAATTTTTCAGCCAATTATTCTTCGATGTACAGTTTATTCATTTCATCATTAAACGAGGCACAAATTTGCATACCTCCTACTATCACAATTCCAAACATTTCTGTGGGCTCTATAACATAATGCATTCCTCTCCGTTCCCAAGCAGTTCCATACCCTCCTCCTTTACGTCCACTTTCTGCTCATTTTGTTAAGAGAGGAATCAAGTTTCCAACATTCTTTTCTAGGACTCATACCATCTCTTCCTACAGTTGTTTTACTCTCGTTATAGTTTAACCACCAAATCAAATTTATTAGTACGATCAAGGATCAACATAGGAAAGAAAATCAAACCAGAACGATAAAATTAAATGAACCCAGATTGGCAAATTTGTCACATTGGTATGAATGGTGGCCATGTTTTCACTGCAGCCACCCAGGATTTGAGTCCAGGGTTGGTGGCGATATTGTGTATATGGTTAAATTATATGTATATAAAAGCATTAACAAAATGCACCTTGTCTAGGAGATGTTGCAGCAAAAATAGAAGGTAATCTTTGTGCAACTTTCCCTATAAAATATGTAACAAAATAATGCTTGTTGTATCGTTTCTATTTTCACAAAGTCCCAGCATTGTTAGTGGGGTTTACCTAAAGTAGTAATGTTAATGGAAGCACACTGAGCCTGCCTTTAAAAAAAAGTAAAGTAATAATAATAATAATAATAATAATAATAATAATAATAATAATAATAATAATAATAATAATAATAATATGTAGACAGTTTACGGAGTGCCAAGTGCCTTTCACTATGAAACACTGTTGTTTCATGAGAGGGCACCAAAGTCCATTTGATAGTCCTCACTTATTGATAGTCGCATTTAATGGCCATTCAGATTTACAATAATGTAAAAAAACCAAAACCATCTGTATGGCCAATCCTCATATTTATAGCAATCTCAGTGTCCGATGGTCATGGAATCAATCAGTCAGCTGGGCACTTCATAATTGGCTTCTGACTAGCAGGGACAACAGAGAAGCCAGCAGTAAAATTGTTAAGTTGTGGTCACATGATGCCTTGCTTAATGACATGATTTGCTTAATGACTAAATGGGAAGTGATGTTGTAAGCCAATCAATCAATCAGAACAGAGCTGGAAGGAACCTCTTCTGCTCCAACCCCCTGCTCAAGCAGGAGACACTATAGCAATAGCACTTATATACCGCTTCACAGTGCTTTTACAGCCCTCTCTAAGCGGTTTACAGAGTCAGCATATTGCCCCCAAAAATCTGGGTCCTCGTTTTACCAACCTCAGAAGGATGGAAGGATGACTCAACCTTGAGCCTGAGGAGATTCAAACTGCCAAATTGCAGGCAGTCGGCAGGCAGCAGAAATAGCCTGCAGTACTGCACTCTAACCACTGTGCCACCACAGCTCATAACATGACTATTATACAGGTAGTCCTTGACTTACAACATTCAGCGACCGTTCGAAGTTACGACAGCACTGGAAAAACTTATGACTTATGACCGTTTTTTTACACTTATGACCTTTGCAGCATCCCCAGTCATGGGATAAAAATTAAGATGCCTGGCAACTGACTCATATTTATGACATCTGCAGTGTCCTGGGGTCATGTGATCACATTTACAAGCAAAGTCAATGGGGAAGCTAGATTCACTTAACAATTCTGTGACTAATTTAACACCTGCAGTGATTCCCTTAGCAACGGTTGCAAAAGAGGTTGTTAAATGGTGCAAAACTCACTCAGCCAATGTCTCTCTTAACAACAGAAATGTTGGGCTCAATTGTGGCCGTAAGTCGAGGACTTCCTGCACCTCAATCTCTGATTCCTTGCTAATATCTGTGGTGAGTGGTACGTTGTAGTTTCTTTTACCATTTTTTTCTTTTTTTTAATGTCTATATTTTTCCCAGGATCCACTCTGAACACCGCCAAATTTCACATTCAGATTTGCTCATTAGCCTGGTATCAATCCCAAATTTTTCTGCCTTTCATTATAAACAATCAGATCAATCACACTTTTCAATTAATTCATTTTCCATGCAGAGGTACCAGAAATAAACCATGTTTTGAGCAGCTATTCATCAGTCACTATTTAGAAAGTCCTATGCAGGCATTTAAAAAAAAATAAAATTCCATGCACATTCTTAAAACTGTACATTAATGTAGAAATTGGAAAAAAAGGGATGAAAAGTAAAGTGATCAGAAGTTGAAAATACTGTACCAGAGATAGAACTAAGGACTTTTTCATGGCTGGAGTTATACTGTATATTACTAGTGCTATCAGATTTAGGGCTGCAAAAAAACTGGATAATAATAGGAAGACAGGAAACATTTCTGTGGCTCACTTTGTTTCCATCTAATGGAAACAAAAATTTTATCCAAATTTTATCATTCAGATGTGCTAGGCGCAGACATTTTAAAAAGCCATAATTGTTTAATAAGCCGCATTGATTGAACTTGTTTAGAATAGTAAATCGTAAGGCAGATTTGGGTAACCCCATTGTCTGCTTTCTCCTGTCCAGCACCTCCTTTTTAGCCTCCTGAGCACCTTTCGATATGGCAGATTCTGGGTGGGGGAGGGGGGATTAGAATATATAAGAGGATTAAAGGGCAAAATGCATGGCTTAAAACATTTCATTGCTTGGAAAATCCCATCTTCCAAAAAGAGGGGGTAATTTCTTGTATGTTGCATTTAGGATTTTAACAGACAAACAGTGTTTTAAGTTTCAACAGCAGACATCTGACATTTCAGGCGAAACCGGGCTAGCATGCCCTCCACAGATGCTAGGTAGCCAAAAAAATCAAAGCATGAGTTCAAAAAAAATCTACTTACACCTGCCATACTTAATACAGGTAGTCCTTGACTTACGACCACAATTGAGTCCAAAATTCTGTTGCTAGGTAAGACAGTTAAGTGAGTTTTGTTCCATTTTACTACCTTTCTTGTCATTGTTTTTAAGTGAATCATGACAGTTGTTAAGCTAGTAACATCGCTGTTAAGTGAATCTGGCTTCCCCATTGACTTTGCTTGTCAGAAGGTCGCCAAAGGTAAATCACATGACCCCGGGACACTGCAACCGTCATAAATATGAGTCAGTTACCAAGCATCTGAATTTTGACCACGCGACCATGGGGATGCCAGAACGATCATAAGTGTGAAAAACGGTCATGAGTCACTTTTTTCAGTGCCGTTGTAACTTTGAACAGTCACTAAATGAACTGTTGTAAGTCAAGGACTACCTGTACTCAAATTGCATCAAATGTGGAGACATATTCTCTATTATCCTGTATGTTCTCTGGAATTCTCTTCTAGTATCCATAAAGTGCCTGTTTATACAGCTGTGGGGCTCCTCCTAAGATTCAGCAATTTAACCATGTCTGCTCTCTGTTAATATTATGCATCGTTTCCCTCTCCTTTCTCTTCCCCTTCTAATTCATGGGTGTTTACAGTACATTCATCATTTGACATTTATTTTAATGCCATTGTTGTACTTTATTTTCATTTTGTAATCAGCTTTGAAAGGATTACTTGGGAAGCCTCACGACAGCACATTAAATGAATAAACCCTAACCTGCCAGCCACAATGGCAGTCCATACAACCACTCAGCCCAAACCACATTACTTCAACCTTCCTAGCTTGTGTGAAGTCAGCTCCAAGTACTGGACTACAGTCCAGCCTCCTAATTTGTGCTGGGGTCTCAGCTTATGTTGTAAAAAACACCAAGCATGCGAAGTGATCTTTATTAATAGCCACTTACTTGGATGGTCAGCAGCCTTACTACAGCAGGTTTGATTTCCAAGCATTTATGCTTTGAACTTCAGGTTGAGCAGAATTAAAAATACAAGCGATATTTATCTCTGGCCATGCCATGCCGGATCCTCACATCGTCTCCTTGTTGAGACATAGCTTTAAAAAGAAAAAGAAGAAAGATGCCTAAGAGACATTTCATAGAATGTAACATAAATAGGGCATCAGCCTGGCTGTTCATGTTTATTAAGCTCCTGCCTTTTCATTCTTCCACCAAAAACACCCCACTGCTTAATGCGAGTATTATGACTTCCCATTCAACTGCTTATTCCCCCATCTATCCATTAAAATCAAGTTTTGACTTCCTGCCCAGACCGGCTAAAGGGTCCGTCTGTCATTCAAGGTTTAGAAAACATTTGTCCAGAGAAGCAATAAAACCGTCTCAGATCGTTTCTCCACTGCCCTATTAGGAATAGGTCCCGCCACATAATAGATAACAATGGTCCCCAAACCAGACAATTTTCTCTTTTTCCTCCCACCCCCAATTTCCCCTCTAGCAAGGGGAAAAACGAAAAGCAGCCCCCCAAAAAAATTTGCATCCAGCGCACACCATCAAGCTTGTTAGACCATGCAAACACAATCTGACTTCTGAACAAGAGTATGCAAATTTATTTATAGATGACCATGTTGTTAATGGACTTTCACATGGCCTAGAAATGTGAAATTTGATACAAAAGAAGCTACAGTGAGATCACCAAACGACGCTAAAAATAAAGACCATTTCCCATTTTTGTTCTCCTGGGCTTTTCAAGTCTTTGATTTTACCCCGCTGTTGCCTTTTCAGTGGTTTTTAGTTTATTTATGTTGATACTATAACTATTTATTTTATCGGAGTGAGCTGCTCAGAAAGTAGGTTTTCTGGATGTCCAATATAAATGCTGTGAAGAAATGTTTTGTTAGAGAAAAGGGAAGATGTAAACACTAGAGACAGATTTTATACTTTCAGCTTACCAAAATGCTAAAAGTGCATAGATTGAAAATCAATTACTAGAAATGGGCATTAAACATGACATTTATTTTCTAACACAGGGGTGTCAAACTCGATTTCACTGAGGGCCGCATCAGGGTTGTATTTGATCGTGTGTGTGTGTGTGTGTGTGTGTGTGTGTCCAGCTTGATGTCACTCGTGTTGGGGGCGCCTGTGGTGGCCCGAGTGCTCTGCCAGTGAAAACAGGCTCCCAATCTCCGTTTTTGGCTGGGACGGCCTCCTGCAACCCCGCCAGTGAAAAGGGAGATTGGGAGGGCTGCATGCGGCCCTCCCAACCTCCTTGCAGAGAGAACAAATCCCAACAACGACCCTGGTAGGAGTGTAGGTCTTTTATATCTTTGGAATATTAATATTCCATGCAGAGGGGACAATCTAATTCAACCAACAGAGAGGAACAGATAATGAGTGTTTTACTTCTTCGCAGTTAACATTGTTATATTTTAAAAAGATAAGTCTATAGACCTTCTAAAGTTCCACTCCCTTAGAACTACATCAACTATATATATCACTACCTGGTAGTCCTTGACTTATGACTGTAACGGAGTCTGGAATTATAGTCATAAGTCATGCTGGCCATTAAGCAGGACATCACATGATGGCGCCTGACTTTATGACAATTTTGTAGTAGTCATTAAGTGAATGTGGTAGTTACTAAGTGAACCCATTGTCCACAATGGGTGGGTTTTTGGTTGTTTTTTTTGCAGGAAACCAGAAGTTGAAAAAAGAAGTTTCTTTTTTAGCAAAGAAAATCATAAATCATGATCACACCTGATTTATGGGATGGTGCAAACAGTTGTAAATGCAGGCCGGTTGCCGAGTGCCCAAAATGCAATCATTTTATCTGGGCAGTAGGGGGCAGCCGTTGCAACGTTGAATCTAAGTTATGAGTAGTCATGGGGAGGTCCATCCAAAATTTGACTGGTTGCTAAGGGACCAATTGTAAATTGAGGATTACCTATACAGGTAGTCCTTGGCTTACAACTACAATTGAGCCCAAAAGTTATGTTGTTAAGTGAGACATTTGTTAAGTGAGTTTTGCCCCATTTTATGACCTTTCTTGCTACAGTAGTTAAGTGAATCGGTACAGTTGATAAGTTAGTAACACGGTTGTTAAGTGAATCTGGTTTCCCCATTGACTTTGCTTGTCAAAAGGTTGCAAAAGGGGATCACATGACTTTGGGAAACAGCAACAGTCATAAATATGAACGAGTTGCCAAGCATCTGAATTTTGATCACATGATCATAGGATGCTACAAAGGTTGTAACTGTGAAAAATGGTCTAAGTCACTTTTTTTAGTGCCGTTGTAACTTTGAACAATCATTAAATGAACTGTTGTAAATCGAGAACTACCTGTAATTCAGTTTCATCAGTGCTTGAGGGATTGAATCCATTTCCTCTTGCCTTCCAAACTTAACTCAAGGGACAGCCTTACAAAGCCCTGGGGGGAGAATACTAGATATATCTCAGCAACACATCTTTCTGAGATAAATTGGAACATATTCTTAAATGCAGCTTTTTTGCACAAAACCAGCTTGCAAGGGGGTTTTCTCAGGAACTAGTCTACTCTTCAAATTTGAATTCTGCTACCTTGTTGTTTTAAAAAAATCTACATATCTTCTAGGATCAATGAAATAACATTTTTATTCAAATCAGCTTTAGATCCAGGGGAACGTACAGGTGTCTATGGAACTTGATCCAATTAAATCCACAATAAGGCTGTTAAGGGCAGAAATCCAGTCAAATAAAACCAGCATTTAGCAGCATAGCAAATTATCACCCCGCAGAAAACATGTCTGGTATCTCCTATTCAGTCCCCAGTGTGGGCAGAAACACAAGGGAGAAAAAAAAGGATCTATGCAACACTGGGAAACTTTAGGGAAACATAATCCTGCCATTGCATCATGTTACAGAGGCACTGCCTTAATGTAGGAAATTCAGTTACATTAAGCAAAAAGGAAGCAAGGTTGCACTAATCAGCAGCAATATATCAAACAGCAAATTAGACAAGCACATTGTAGGACTTTGAAATATCTCAGAAAGCATGCATTTCCATGGGTATCTCTACTGCAACAATTCCCTGATTTAACCCCAACATTGCCTGCTCCTCTGTTTGAAAGCTCTTGCAGTACAGTTTCTGAAGCACCGTCCTCTTGTGTTACCTAGTCCCTGTTATGAACTACAAGGCAACCAATAAGATTTTGTTTTCTAACCGTTCAAAGCAGGGATGCAAACCTTTGCTCCCTCCAGTAGCTTGCAGATGTTGTCACTTTGAGGTATTGCTTAATGAGCTGGCAGGGGGAAATTATGAGGTGCATTTAAGTCCCTGGCATTTAATTTTAATTACATGCATACTTCAGTTTTTGCACTGTTCACTTCAGCCCTCAGTACGTCAATCAAAGTGTGGCTTTGGGTCCCACTGAAGGCTGTTCAAGATTAAAGGATTTAATATGACATTTAGAATTGATAAAAAAAGGCATGTGGATGGTTTGCATGCACGCCCCCAAATTCATTTTGGCAGCTCTCTAGATTCTCCAGAATTGTGGTGCTGAAATCTAGGGGCACAACAAGTGTCACTGGGGTTGGTCTCCTGCTATAACTACTGCCCTGTATGCCACATCTGTTTCAGGTCAATTTTTAAAATGCTGATGGACAAAAAGTTACATCCAAATGAAATTTTATGACAGGTGTTTTTAAACCATGGTTTATTGAATACGCTACAGAGTCCTGGTTTACACATACCACTAAGCTTTAATAGGAAGGATTCACATATCATACCGGTACTAAGCCCAAACAAATCACATTATGGCTTAGTGTATAATAAGGAAATCATCTGTAATTCAAAGGATAGGAATTTTTTTTCACATATTAAGGAGTGGTCTCCACAGAAAGGATCACTTTTTGCTACTAGTGGTTGCCAGTATCTTCACGGGACTCCAAAAATCATCATTATCTGGGTTCACAAAGGAAAATAATCCATGCTAAGCAGTTTCTGTCAAACAATTGCCATTAGTGCCTCCAATGTAGTCTGGATCACCCACTACTTTAAGAACCACCAGCTCAAGAAAGACTATTCTGCAGCTCTGATGAATTTCAGAAGACCTTGGCCATATATAGCTTCACCCAAGACATCACCTCTGAATGAATGACGTCAAATCATTGTTAGCCTGTGATTCTGGGTTACCCAGTGCTATCTCCAGATCTTTAAGACATTTGTACATTTTGGATCCCTTCCCTACCACTGATGGAAGCAGGCTTCTATTTGCTACTTGATAGAAGCTTCTACTAAATTAATAACCCATTCTGAATTACAACCCAGGGCAATGTTGATGACTCAGCCTATGCCTGTACAACTTGAGCTGCATAAATCTTTTGAGAGAGGGGTTTCAGAATGTCAAGACATGCATCCATCCCTCTTGGGGCTTCATGGCTGCTTCAGAAGTGATTTCTTGATATCCGCAGAGGTGATCTGCATTTCTAGAGATAGCATGAAACAGCTTCTGAAACAGTTTTAATTATTTTATAAAACCAATTAGTTTAGCTTTAATCATTTTATCAAACCTGTAAAATTATTACGCTTTAATTATTTGAAAGGAGCTGCTTAAATGTACTTTTAAACAGGCTAAAATTTTGTCCTACTGTCAAGTGGTACACATATCAAACAATTGCCATTAATGCCTCCAATCATGTAGTCTGGATCACCGACTACTTTATGAATCACCAACTCAAGAAACACCATTCTGCAGCTCTGATGAATATCAGAAGACCTTGGCCATATATAGCTTAACCCAAGACGTCACCTCTGAATGAATGATGGATGTGTCCTAGAAGGTGTTTGATCAGATTGTTCAAGGTTCATTTTTATTTTCTTCCTTGGAAGCTAGTTACTCGCCTAAAAATCTTGTGAGGTGCAACTATGTTGTCTTTAAGCAGTTGGTAGAAAGTAAAGACCAGATCTCGCAGAGGTCCCAGGGAATTGCTTTGCATCGGTAATAAATGGCATATATATTTAATAAATTAATATTTTCAACAGTTAAAGTTGCTGATGAGAAAACTAAGTCTATGTTGAGTTTGATCTTCTTTTTAAAAATGAAACTGACCACTTCTGATTTCCCTCTTTTAGAATCTTTTAATAAATTGAATTGGATCCTAGTATTTTAGTCCTTGTTTCCAGTCTGACATCTCCCTTGTATGAAAGATTGATGGAGGACCCCGATTCTTAAGGGAAAGAAAAAAAAAGCCCTGGAAAAGATGTACAACTTCTGATGTGCCCAGGCTGTGAAATTTACTACTTGCTGTAAACGATATACATGATAGCACTGTATTTATCTCTGAAATGTGATAAGGGGTCTCTACTGCCTGTCCTACTGCACAGGGCTGAACATGCATAGGCCTTGGTGCAAGATTTTTCATACAGGTAGGCCTCAACTTACAACAGTAAGTGACTGTTCAAAGTGACAACGGCACTGAAAAACATGACTTATAACCATTTTTCACAGCTACAACCTCTGCAGCATCCCCGTGGTCATGTGACTTACATTTGGACGCTTGGCAATTGTCTCACATTTATGATGATTTGATCATTTATGATGTCCCAGGATCATGTGATCCTTTTTTGAAACCTTTTGACAAGCAAAGCCAACGGGGCAGCCCGATTCACTTAACAACCGGCTTTCTAATTTATCAACTGCAGTGATTCACTTAACTGTGGCAAGAAAGGTTGTAAAATGGGGCAAATGTCACTTAACAAATGTCTCACTTAACAGGAAATTTGGGCTCAATTCTGGTCATAAGTTGAGGACTACCTGTACTGTATTCTGACAAAAACGTAGGTTTCTGTTTGATAGAATTTTATGAGATATTACGGGGAAGGAGAAACTTCATTCAGACACAGTCATTTTTTTTTATCACTAGAGGTTTACCTCTTGTTCAAAGGTTCCAGGAATTTTTTTTTCTTAACTAAAAGGCTTCACAGACGGAAAACTGCTGTTTTGTTGATTACACCCCCACTCCATCTCTTTCAGGCCCCAATGCACTTGCCCCACACCCTCCATCCTCAATCTATACAAATATCCAGAAATAAAGTGTTAAATAAAGTTGTAATATTTTTTTACTTGGGACTGTGATTGCCTACTCCAGAATCTAAGTAACAGCACCAGGAAGGCAAAACAGCCAACCCTAAAATCAATCTAGATCATTAGCAGCTATTCCATTATGTCCACCCTTGGGTTTTTTTTTACTATAAATTGACTATGAAAATGGTATTTCGGTAAAACTACATCCCTAGAAGTTCAAACCAGCAACTCAACTTCTATTGAGCCAAAATAGATTTCATATCAAAGTTAGTTGAAGAGATTTTGGAGCAAAACAAGTAGTTGTCAGGCTGAAATTCGGGATTAAAGATTCCGGATTCAAATCCCCATATAGTGATCGGATCCTGACACCATTACTGTCATTCTTCCCTAAAGGTGTAAATTAGGGATTGAAAGAAAATTATCCATCCTCTCCGAGCATCTTGGAAGGGGTGGTGTCTCAGGTGAGTAACAAAATTAAAATGAATATCAGAAGAATCCTGACACAGAGGCACATAGAATTAAGAATTGTAGTCATGTAGTCATGAAGAGATCTAGTTAGTTGAGGAATATGAGTATGTTATGTTTGTTTCTTCCGTTAGATTTTTTTCTTTCTTCTGAATGTTCCCCGATGTAATCTAAAATTCTAGACCACTTAACTATCTCTGCTGGCACTGTCAAATCATTAGGCCGGTCTAATATTAATTTAGTGGAAAGCTCTATCAAGTAGGAAATAGAAGTCTGCTTCCATCAACGGTAGGGGAGGGGTACAAAGTGAGCAGATTTCTTAAAGATCTGGAGAGAGCCAGTTTAATCTAGAGCAGGGGTGTCAAACTCGCAGCCCGCAGGCCAGATACGTCACATGCTGGCCACGCCCACCTCTGGTTTAGCAAAGGGGGAAAAAGTCACTATACGTCATGTGACAACGTGACGTCGCGAGTTTGACACCCGTGGTCTAGAGGTTAAGGCACCAGGCTAAAAAGTGGGAGACTGTGAGTTCAAGTTCTGCTTTAGCCATGAAAGCCAGTCACTTTGGGCCAGTCACTCTTTCTTAGCCCAACACACCTCACAGAGTAGTTGTGGGGAAAATAAGAGGTGTGTTGGATATGGATGTTGGACATGTTTGCTGAGTTTTTTGTAAAAATCATAAATGTAGAATACAAATAAATATAAATCTACTCATACGATGGTAGAAAAGGGGATTCGCCTAACCCTAATGTACTGATGCTTGTATGAGGATCTAGGGGTTGGAACCCTTCCAGTTGGGCCATACAGGGTACAGCAGCAAGGCAGACTCAAGTCCCAAAGAAGTACAGGTAGTCCTCAACTTACAATAGTTCAGTTAGTGCCCGTTTGAAGTTGCAACAGCACTGAAAAAGTGACTTATGACCGTTTTTCACACTTACGACCATTGCACAATATGGTCACATGATCAAAATTCGGACGCTTGGCAACTGACTCATATTTATGACAGTTACAGTGTCCCAGGGTCACGTGACCCCCTTTTGTGACCTTCTGACAAGCAAAGTCAAAGGGGAAGCCGGATTCACTTAACAACCGTGTTACTAACTTAACAACTGCAGTGATTCACTTAACAACTGTGGCATGAAAAATCGTAAAATGGGAAAAATTCACTTAACAATTATTTCACTTAGCAACAAAAAATCTGGGCTCAATTGTGGTTGTAAGTTGAGGACTACCTGTAGTGGTGGTTGGAAGCTTAACCTCACCCATACTTGTTCTGGGAACTGCAGACTTAATATACTGGGGAAGACTGCTGTGGTCTTTTCAGTGATGACACCCTAATTGAGAAGTTGGATAACTAGGATAAATGTTTATGGAGATCCTCAACCATCCAGGTCATGGTTGTCCCAAAGGTGCTTTTTCCAAGACGCAACTGGACTTTGTTTTTTCTTTGAAAACATTTAGCTTCTCATCCAAGAAGCTTCTTCAGTTCTAGTAGGTTTTCAGACAACACCACCCCCACCCCGCCCCCCAAAAAAGTCCAGTTGCCTTTTGGAAAAAGCACCTGTGGATAAGTAGGTTGTGCATTTGCAGACCAAGTGACAACTATTATTAGATTACTGCATTAGTTATAAAATCTACAACCCCCTTTGCTGCTGCAAGAAATCTAAAATAGTCTAAGCCCTCCAGTCTTTAGAAAACAGGGGTTTCTTGCGCGCTGCTATCTTTTTTTCCCCGTTTCTTACTTTAAGAATGGATGTCGCAATTTATATAATGTAATTGTTTGATTTATCAAGCAAATTTATATAGCCATTCAACTCACGTGTAGGTGACTTCATGAGTTTATTGCCATTCTATGAATCACTTGAAGAATCTTTTGGCATTGCAGATATGCAATTACAGATAGTCCTCAACTTACAACTGTTCATTTAGTGACCGTTCAAAGTCACAAAGGCACTGAAAAGTAACTTACGACCAGTTTTCACACTTACAACTGTTGGAGCTTCCCCATGGTCACATGATGAAAATTCAGGCAACTGGCTTGTATTTATGATACTTGCATAGTCCTGGGGTCATGTGATCAGCATCTGTAATCTTTCCAGCCAGTTTCCAACAAGCAAAGTCAAATGGGAGGGAAGTCAGATTCACTTAACGACCAACTGATTTACTTAACAACTGTAGTGTGGCAAGAAAGCTCATAAATGGGGCAAAAATAACATAAGTGCTGTCTTGATTAACAACTGAAATTTGGACTCAATTTCGGTCTTTAATTCGAGGATTACCTGTAATACATGAATAAAACACACACATGCCTTTTCCAAAATCTGTTTGGCTCTTTTCTTTCTTTTAAACCTAATACAAAAGGCAAACCGCTTGCCAACAGGAGTCAATATTTTCTCAAATGACGATCAATGATTCATCCACAATATGCAACAAACATTGATCCTTGAAGTCCAATTTCTTTTCCCACCAGGCAATCCCCAGGCTACTATAATTCAGAAAGAGAGAGGGCAACCTGCCCATTCTTCACCTCCCATTGCTGATCCATCATCTCCCCAGGTTTAAGGGACGGAAAATCCTGTTTTTTTCTTTTTTTACACACAGCAATAAACTCCTTTACTTTGAGTAGAAATGCATTCCCAAATTAAGTATTTATTTATATATCATACAGACTGTTCATCTCCCTTCATGGAATGACTGTTAATATCACACCTGTATTATTTTTATAAATAAC
Organism: Oxyrhabdium leporinum; assembly: GCA_032468155.1. NCBI lineage: Eukaryota > Metazoa > Chordata > Lepidosauria > Squamata > Cyclocoridae > Oxyrhabdium > Oxyrhabdium leporinum. The sequence goes on along the minus strand of JANHFL010001237.1, from coordinate 323,605 downwards.
TCAAGGCAGTGTAGATACCTAATGTTCCTTCCTCCTCCTATTTTCCCCCTACAACAACCCTGTGAGGTAGTTTGGGCTGAGAGAGAGAGAGAGAGAGACAGACAGACAGACAGACAGACAGACAGACAGTCCCATGATAGAGCGAGAGAGACTGTCCCATGATAACCCAGCCATTTTTCATGCCTAAGGCAGGAGCAGAACTCACAGTCCCAAAAGACAAAAGATCTGGGAATCCATCAACAGAATCTAACTCAGTTCTTAAAGCATCTAAATTTAATCCATCCAAGCAGAATTCCTAAATGTGGCTTTTTTTTCCTTTAAAAGAGAGTCAACATTCATGATTCCTTTCCGGGGAGGAAAAGAAATCTCTGTGCAGTGCACGGACTCAGGATTGCAGCAAAAAGCCACAGTGACTTCTACCTTCTATAGACGATGTTTGCATGCAGAGCACATAGGGAGACACACAAATGCGCGTGCACACATATAGTCTCTACAATGCACCCTCTTGCATAGACCAGCCAATCGTATTGATGGCCCTTTTTGCTAGTAAATAAATAATGCAGCAAGGTGCGGGTTGAAAAGCAGGGAGGTGGGAAGGCGAAGGAAAAGATCAGGGGATGCTATCTCGTCTCTGAATAAAGGGGTTCCCTGCATCAGATCACACAGCATAAAACACTCCCTGCACAGCCAGATACACCTACAAGGAGAGGGCCAAGCCATTTTGCTGTTTCAGGCAGAGAAATGAATATTGTCTCTTCCGTAGACAAGATGCAAGGCAAATTATTTTAGCCCCGGAGGCAGAAAAATCCCACAAGCAACTCCCCGGCAATTAAAATAATCCAATAAAATCAGATTGTCTGGTGTCCCTTCGTGACACCCATTACCAGTTGTCTGAAGCAGCCAGCTCAACTCCATCTAGCCACAGAAGAAACACAGCACGTGGCTTTGGCAAGTCATTAATAAGGAAGCCCATTGATTAAAAACCGAAGGCGGGTGGAAACTGCAGCCCCATCCGGAACCATTTACAAACCTCCATGCAGCCAAACAATCATCCATCAGTCAGGCAGCCATCGGGATGGGACAAGTGCCATTTCTGAAGCCTGGTTCGCATCCAACGCCAGCCCTTAGCACAGGTGGAGGCACAGAGAAAGGTCGAAGGGAGATTCTCCCGCCCCCTCCCTCCCTCGCATTTTCAGATATTATTGTGAATGGATCCCTGCTATCATTAAGACTCACGAGTTTCTCTCGGGAATTGCCTGATTCACAGAAACAGGGAAAATTATTAATGTTCCCACCAGGAAGATTGGAAACCTTGATCTAGCTAAGTGTTGTAGGTATCCATGTCTGTGGCAAGGAATCCTCATGCTGCACGAAAGGGAGGGTTGTGTGCATCTTTCTCTCATCCTCCCCACCCCCAGAGGTAAACACTTGCTATTCAAAAAGCAAAAAGACGGGGGAGAGGGGAACTAGCAACAAATCAAAATTACAAAATAACATCTCTCTCCCCCCCGCCCCCAAAATATCCGGCTTAACTACCACCTACACTCCCCAGATCCTTAAGAAATGGAGAGCAAGGCAAACCGAAAGGAAGGTGGGGATGTGCAGGATGGGAGTGGGGGGAGCGTGGGACGTCCCTCCACCCCACCCCCATCCCCGCTTCAATAGCTCCACAAACAGCCACGCAACACCCCCGCGTGTCTGGGGAAGACTTTAAGAGGTTTAAAGCCGGGACGGGACCGATGCGGCCACCCCCACCCCCCCACGCTCTTCCGCGGGCGCAAAGCTTCCACTACGGAGGCGCCGCAATGGAAACAGGTCGGCGGGGAGAAGAAAGAAGGGGAAACCCGCGGCTATCCAGTCCGGACACGGGCGCGCACCCGGCCACCCGCCTCCCTTTGTAAAAATGCGAACTCGAAGCAAAAGCGGAGAAAGCAGAGCCGGATCCGAAGACGGGCGGGGCGGCGGCGGGGGGATGCAGAGAGAAAGCAAAGGGCCGGAGAGGACGGGGCGCAGCAATTACCTGGCTTGGAGAGGCATGGACCGGGGTGGTCGGGGTGGTGGTGGTGGGGCTACCGGCTCGGTCCTCCCCCAGTCGGCCTCTGAGTCAGGGCGGAAGGGCCGAGGGAAGGCGGCCAGAGAGACTGGCGAAGCAGCCGCGCAAAGCGCTCCGAGCGCCCGGCAGGCAGCGGCAAAAGGGGCGCCCCCGCCGCCTTCGAGCCTCCCTCCGTCTCCTCCCAACTCGCTCGGCGAAAGAGGGTTTAAAGGGACCGAAAGGGCGGCGAAAGAGAATGCGGTCACGTGACGAGCCCGCTTGCCGCTCCCACTCCGGGCGCCGCGTGCCTCCTTGGTCGCCGGCGGGGTCCTCTGGGCGCGTGCAGAGTGCCGGCTTCGCTAGCCCCCGTCAGGCCAAGTTTCCCTTTATTTTTTTAAATTGAACGGCTGGGCAACATTTCCTCTGAAGAGGCTTCCTCGCCGCGATTCGGTGGGATGGAGCTGCTGCACTGAATCGTGGTGACGCATGTTATCTCTCCCGTTGTGCTTGTGTCTTTCCCCCCCGCGTCCCCTTGCCCTCGCCCTCTGGTGGTCGTCCGGATTTTTGCGGCCTCGATCCGGTAGCTTGAATGCGTACTTCCTCAAGATCCTGGAGGAAGGGTTGGTGGGAGTCCGACAGAGAATGTGTACAACTGCAAGCAAATGGGTCCAAAATGGTTCTGCTCTCTTGCAGTGGGAATGAGTTTCCCCGTTTTCAGAGGCAATTTTGAAAGCCTAACTCAACCCGGTTTAGGCCACAACGGTTATCTTGGCTTCTTGGAGATGGGCAGTTGCTGCTGTTTCTGGAGATGAAGGAGACTCTCCCTTGATCCCAGAGGAGCCTCGATCTCGCCTGCTGTTTCTGGTCAATGTTTCCATTCCGAATTCACCGTCATTTCTGACGATTCCTTCCAGTGTCCTTGCTCAGAACTCGAGGAAACCTGATCTACTCTCTGTTTAGGAGGAGGAAATGACCGAGAAAAGCCAGTCTTATCCAACAGATGGCTTGCTTCCTACACCCACACGGAGGTCGATATTCCATTTTTTTGTGACACGGAGATAATTTCCGAAGACACAATAAAAAGGGAGCTGTCATCCGTGGGCCACACATCAGCCAACAATTTAAACCTCGTGGTTGAAACCAAACCAGCTATGTACCTTACAGGAGTGCAGATGCAAACTTCATGAACCTGGTGCGAACACAGATGTTAACCTCTCTCCCAGGAACCTAGGCACAGTGATATCTTGCTTGTATATTGTATTGTATCGGGAGGAAATGTGTTGTAGTTGCTTGTGGTGTGATTCGTGTTCATGATGCAGAACTTGATGGTCAACCTAGTTTGCCCCAAATATATTGGACATAAATTCCCAGAATCCCTAGTAACAAAACTGGCCATAATGATTAGAAACTAGGGTAGTTAAATTTTAATACAGGTAGTCCTGTATTAACTTACACTTACCCAATTAACTTAACCCAATTGCACTTACAACTGCAATTGGGGGCCAAAATTTCCATTGCTAAGCGAATTGTGCCCAATTTTGCAACCCATTTTTCCCCACAATTGTTAAAGCGAATTGCTGCAGGCGTTTAAATGAACCACACAATCGTTATCTGGATCCAACTTACCCCATTGACTTTGCTTATTGAAAGCTGGCTGGGAAGATCACAAATGAAAATCAGGTGACCCCAGGATGCTACAACCCTCATAAATACCATTTTGATCATGTGACTATGAGGATGTTGTGATGGTTGTAAGTACAAGGAGTGGTCCTACGTAATTTTTTCCAGTGCCATTGTAACTTCAGATGGTTGCTAAATGAACAGTTGTAAGTTGAGGACTACCTGTACATTTGGAGAGCACCGTATTGAGGAAGACTGGCATAGAAATTCCCAACCCTGTCCCAAAGGATAATAGTGGAACAATGGGATAGATCTGCGTAACTGCATGTAAAGTTTAAAAAAAAAGTAGATAACTGCAGATCACTTTGTGACAACAATTTTGTTTCCTAAAATGTAAATGCATAATTACAATTTTAACAGTGGTGACTTCTTCAGCGGGACTACAAGAGTGAAGAGCAGCAGATCGTAGCGTAGATGGGTAGAAATCAGGAAGCGGATGGGAGACTGCATTAAAAGCTCAGGTGGAGGATGAAATCTGGGCACTAAAGAGGAATGGACATGCTTTCAGGGGATGGAAGGCAGGCCATTTCAAAATGTCTGGGAGGACCACAAACAGGTTAAGTTAATGGTCTAGTGAGGTTATACCAGTGGAGTGTGATACTCAAGGGAAACATTTTGAGAAAGGGGGGTTGGATTTCCTCTCATTAAAAGCATTGAGTTTTGACAGCACACTGTTGGGGTCAAGGGTTACAATATAGTGGTTTGTTGTCCATATTCAGCTGATGGGCTCTGGCTTGCTCTACCCCAGGGGTGTCCAACCTTAGCCACTTTAAGACCTGTGGACTTCTAGAGTTCACCAGCCAGCTATGCTGGTTGGGGAATTCTGGGAGTCAAAGTCCACAAGTCTTAAGATTGCCAAGATTGGACGCCCATGCTCTACACATTGGCTGTGTTCAAGCAATATGCTTAACAAGGAGAGTGTGGTCTGAGGCTTCAGATTGTTATTCCTGTCAGCCGCCCAGGTTGCAATCAGACACCTGCGTGCTGAGATTGACGCCTCCTCCTCTTTAGGATTTTATTAGCATATATTTGCTGCTAAACTACTATCCCAAACCAACAAGGAAGACTTTAATTGGAAATCAGGAGGCAGAGAAATCAGGAGGCACTTTCATGTCTGAATCATTTTACGGTATTTTTTTTTATGTCTGAAGAACATGCTGCCGTTCTGGAAGAGATATAAATTAGACATTTATTATTTTTTGCCCAAAGGAATCTTGATATTGTCTGTGCAGAAAACAAACGTTTGCTGTGGTTTTATCCTGCCTATTTTGGATCACTTAATGCAAGAGGATCTGGAATTGCTTCCACTTTATGGAAATGCTAATAATGTAATTAATGTAATCTAGTTTTGTTTGTTCTGATCATTCTGCAGAATCCAAAGCAGAGCATTTTCTCCTTTTGATTCCTATTTTTTTTTTTAACTTGGAGGAGCCAAGGATTAGAAGCAGGGGTGGGATTCAAAACTTTTAGCAATGGGTTCACTGCCAGGTTGCTGGGTGGGTGTGGCCATGATGGGCATGGCCTAGTCGGCCTCCTGCACCACAGCGAGGGGGGGGGCGTTTTTGCCCTCCCTGGCCTCCGGAGGCTTTCTTCGAGTCTCCAGGACGGCGAAAACTGCCTGCCCAGGCTCCAAAGGCTCTCTGGAGGCTGGAAACGGGCCCGTTTTCACCCTCCCCGAGCCTCCACATGCGCCCTGCACTTACCTGCATCCAAAACGGGCCGCGTGGAGACTCCTGGGAGGGGCAGGGTGGGCGGGGTCAGTCAGTGGGATTTGGCGGTTTGCTGAACTGTGCA
>JANHFL010001237.1:256455-271423 GCA_032468155.1 Oxyrhabdium leporinum | reverse complement strand
GGAGATGGGGGTTGGGGGGGGAAATCAGCAGAAAACGGCTTTTAAAATTGGAAATGCATAGACTATTCAGAGACAATTTTTTTAAAAAAATCTTTCACAATAAAATCTTTCTTTCTTAAAAAGCTTCTTTCCTCCACCCCTCATCGTTGTCTCTAGGTTCCAACTGCCTGACAAGATGTGGATGGGGATGATGGGTGAGTGGGCTAGTTGGAAAAATGGAGCACCAGCATGCCAGAAATGGATGCCTGCAGCAGGACAATTTTGTCCCGAAGACCAAGTCCATTTTACTTCTCACTTCCAGGGCTCTGCCATGTCCCCTCTCGCAGCATGGCGGCATCTTACAAGGGTGTCTACCACTGTCACATAAATGGATCTTTTATTATTTGCTTTTTTAAAGAAAAACAAGGACTTTTCATCTTTTTTTCTATTTTCCCATAAGCTGCTGCCTCTCTTCAGTACAGGTAGTCCTCAACTTACGACCACAATCAAGCCCAAAATTTCTATTGCTAAGCGAGATATTTGTTAAGTGAATTTTGCCTCACTTTACGACCCTTCTTGCCACAGCTGTTAAGCGAATCGCTGCAGTTTTTAAGTTAGTGATAAAGTTGTTGAGTGAATCTAGGTCGCTCACAGCTGGCCATTTCGGGGCTGACTTCTGGCTTCCCCACTGATTTTGCTTGTCAGAAGATTGGGAAAATTGGGAAGAGTGGGAAAAAATAATCCACATGGCCCCTCCAGGACACGGCAACTATCATATGAGTCGGTTGCCAAGCATCTGAATTTTGATCACATGATCATGGGGATGCTGCAATGGTCGTAAGTGTGAAAAACAGTCATAAGTCGCTTTTTTCAGTGCTGCTGTAACTTCGGTCACTAAACAAACTGTTGTAAGTTGAGGACTACCTGTATTACCCTTACGCAGAAGAATTCCACACTGTACCATTCCTTTTTTTTCCATATGCTGATAAACAATTCAATCTCCTTTCCTTCCAAAAAGTTCTCACCTTCCCCACACACATTGCTGTAAGTGCGCAAAGAACTTTTTATGGCCAGATAATAACTAGGCAGAGTGGTCTACCTAACACCATTAAAGGATAAAACATGAAACTACCATGATGAGAAGAAAGACATACAAATGGTTGCTTTGAGATCTATATTATTTTTGAGTTATTTTTGCTTCTAAGGTTTAAGTCTCTCTCTCTCTCTCTCTCTCTCACTGTCCCTTTCCAAAAGATAATTTCCTAACAAATCCCAAAACAGATTGAGGTGCAGCCTTGAAGAACCTTCAGTCAGCACCTCAGGTCACCATGGGGACTAGTTGAACATTGCCATGTACAAGGATGGGCAACCACATGCCCTCTTGATGCTTTGGATTTCACTACCCATCAGCCCCGATAGCACAAGCAGTGGCAAGCTAATGTGGGAACTGTAACCCCCCCAACACAGGATGGCTTGCCGTTGCTGTACCACAGAGTCTAGCTCAGAGTCAACAAGCAGTGAATGCAGAACTCTTAAAACAAAAATGAGAAAACTAGCAGATGTCACTCAATGAACACCACTAATGTACTGTAGTATGGTCCATGCTGCCAGGCAACCTCATAGCTAGTATCAAGGGGATTCTCAAAAGTCATGCAAAAGAAAAAAAGACAACTTGCAAACTCAGGGTGGAAACCACGCAGAGGTTTAAGAGCAAACTTGGTAGAGATAAGCAGTCTTTCAGAGGGAAGCTTTTTTTCTTTTTTTTCCAATCGCAATACATTTTGGGAAAGGGAAAAATGCCTGTTCATGGATTCACTCCCTAGGCTCAAGGAGGCTGAGAGCCCTTCAAACATCTCATAAGTCTGGCTTGGATTCTCATGCATTCGTGCTCCCGTTTTAGTATCCTTTGAAACTCTTCAGCTCAAAATATCTTTAAATAATTCTTTTTTTGTTTTTAAAAATACATATTTACAAACAACCCAGATATACAAGAGTCTATGGGTCTTGACTGAAGCTCATGTCCATAGTTCATTTGAGATTTATGCAGATGAACTTATTCAGATGCGAGTGTCTGTAGACAGTCTGCAGCCAAGACTATTAGGGGCAAAACAACTTTATTAAGAGTCATTATGCTTTACATAAACACATGCTTGAGAGATAGTTGAATAAAAATCAAATCACTTGTAAGTGCTAAATGGGACAGGAAAGCCGAGGCATTTGTTCTGTTTGAAGAAGTCCCAGTTAAACTGGAATGAGCTTCTATTGAGTGCTCCAATTTGAAAGACCCAGAAGTTGAAGTTAATGCTTTGGTAGATAGAGGTTATTCTCTGGATGTGGATGATTATTAGGTTGCTGCCATTGTGTTTATCTAGCAATACTATTGCAGAATTATCAGGAAAAGGAATTCTGCAATGCGCAGCTATAGTACTCCAAAGTGTCTATGTGAGTGGAGGAGGGCTAGCAAATTATAATTTGATCACCATCACTCTAAGTGCCTCTCTTGTTTATTGATTGGAGCTCTGTGAAGAGCGTTTAGTCTAGAAGCGAAAGAGAATGGATAAAGATGATTTAGGGAGTGGAAATGAAGTTATGATGGGCAAGTGAACCAGCAAGTAAAGCAGAAAACCCTTCCAGTTTTGTCAAGAACGTCTAAAAAGTTTGCCTGAAAGTATGGAACAGAATGAAACTTGAGGAAGATGTGACAAGCTGAAGGGACAAAAGGGGAAGAGTATAAGAGACAAAGTTTGTGGCAATTGTAAAGCCACGCTCCTTGCCTCAGAGGTGGGCAGGTGCCCTGACCCACATTTCTAATTATAAAGGGCCACATTACACCCTGATGGACATAAATTCACAATGCCTGAGAAGCAAAGTCTAAAGTAAAAACCCATGTTATGAATGCATCATTTTCTCTCAAGGAAACCAATGCTAAGCGATTATGGCACGATCCTTCTTTTGGCCACCATGTGCCAAACAACAGATGGTTTACACTTTAGCATGCCCAGAATTAACAATTATCCTCCCTTACTTTTGAAGAACAAGGGGACAAGTTTATTCAATTAACATTTATTCATTTTATAAGCAATTCTGTCATTTAAAATTTTGCAGGTATGAAAACAAGAGGTGCTGATTCCAGCTCAGCTCGTCTAGGGCTACACAGAGGAAGTAGGATGTATCTTGGATCTAATGCTCAAAAGAGATTCTTTCCTTTTGAGAGAAAAAGGGATGATCTAGGCATCTGGTTCCATTACTGTATTCTTTTACCTCCAATCTCCATCAAGCCCAAAGAACATGATTGAGATAAGAGTGCTCAGTGACGATGGGCAGTGAGGTACAACGATATCTGAAAAAGATTCAATTAATATTCCTGCAGTTTTTCTATTGATTATCTAGTATGTCTAATCACCAACAAGTTGTAACTGTAATTAGAATTGTCTAGAATATCTTTCTGGTTGAAGACTATGGGTGTTCAGCAGGCTGCTAACATAAGGGAGGCTGGTTTAGGAAAGTAGCAAGACAATCTCACAAAAACAAGTGGCTACTTCAAGGGATTGCAGAGTGGTCCTGTACTGTGCCCGGAATACATTTCTACTTTTGAATTCAAGAGCTGCACAGTCAAAAAGAACATTAAAGATCGTCATTGTTCTATGAGATCCTGGAACATGTTATTTCCCCCTAAGGATAAAGGAAGAGTAGTATAATTTCTTTTGATTTAGTCAATATATTAATTTATTACTTAACACAAGGTATCAGTTTATCACATTCTGCCTAAAGTATTAGCTATGTTCAGTGCATTTGGGGAGCTATTTTTTAAAGATTCCAGAACACTTTTGAGGACTATTAGGCTGACTGAGGGATGAAAAATCAATGCTTTGCCAGGTGCTCTGATCACAACCTTTCACATGAACTATTTTGCAGTCCTAAGGTTGATAGTGCTGTCTTATTTATGTTTACTTAGCCCTTCTGATTTTAATGGGGCTTACTCTTGGATAAGTGACATAGCATGGTACCCTTTAGGTCCCCTTATCCAGTTTCTCACCCTGGACAACCAGATGTGTCTATCCACATACCAAATGGATCTGCAGTTGGAATTCAACCAAAACAGATTATATATCTTTACAGCACAGCCAGGCCAATAAAGGAAAGATGTCATGCAAACAAGTAATATACAAAAATCATCTATGATGCAAACAAAACAACCGAAAATAAATTGCTGTATTAAGACACCCACACCTAGTCTTTCTATATTGTGTCCTCATAAACCAAAGCTATTTCCACTGGAGTGAAAATCAAGCTCTCGATAAATCTTTTGAAGCTAATTTGCATCCTATTTACAGAGAGACTTCCCGATGCTGTAGATACAATCCCCTTCCCCACCCCCCAAAAAGAAAACGAGGCCACAGTCAATCTATGTTGAAGATCTTATTTTCCCTGGACCTCCTCTGCATTTTGCTTGTGACAGAAGAATTGCAGGTCCTCAGAAGAGAGGCAATTCTCAGACGGTTTATTAATTAATCACCAATTAACTGTATGAAAGAGCCACGGGAATTGTCTCAAAAAGCTTTTTGTCATTAAAAAAGTGGGTGAGATTTTCACTCTGCCTTTTACTTCAGGAGATTGTTCCACGCATCTTTAAAAAAAAAAAAGAATAAAAGAACAAGGGATTAGTGTTGGATGCACTACAAAGCAGCAGAAAACAGGAAATTGTGAAAAAGAAAAAAGAAAAACTAATAACAGAAGTTAAAGAGTTACACTATTCTGCTAGTATAGCAGATAGAGAGGTAGTCCAAGGAAGCAATCCGCTCCCCGATTGGGACAATTGCTACAATCTAGCTCTGTCAGATATTCAGTGCACCTGAGCTTGGGCAGCCTCTCATATCCTGAAGCCCCTAAAACTTGTGCTGGGATGATCTCTCCTGATGCTTAGAATTTCGGGAATTGTAGTCTTCGTGCACCATACAACTGCAGGAATGCAAAGTTGGGAAATGCTGATGTACGAGTATTCAATAAAGCCTAATGGAACAGTGGGCTTATTTCACAGTCTGAGAGTGAGGAGGAAGAAAAGGAATGCCTACACTTCAGTAATTCAGGGATTGTGACAGATTTCATGTCCTTGCTTGTTGGAGGTTGCTTCTATAAACATTTCATTTTTGGATTTTTATATTTATAGTGCTGTTATAAAATACAGAATATCTGTTTTGTTAATGGAAGACACCTTTTTACCTGGTTTCAACTCAATACGGTTGGCTTTGCTATCTGGAATTGGACTGAAATTGATTCTAGTTTAAAAGATATTGCTGTAAAGCAGGGGTGTCCAACCTTGGCAACTTTAAGGCCTGTGGACTTCAAGCTAGCTGGGGAACTCTGGGAGTTGAAGTCCACAAGTCTTAAAGTTGCCAAGTTTAGTCACCCTTCCTGGAGACTAGCACACTGCCATTAATGGATATTTTGTCCAGTCAGTAGGGAGATTGGATTTTGTTGTATAAAAGCCATCCTTGGGTATTTTATTGCTATCTATTCACTTTTCACTATGCTAACACCATTATAATGAAAAATAACATACACATTGTTCAGTAGAAAGAAAACCCTTTGACAAGTTATATTTATCTTATGTTTCCTTGCCCTAGAAACTATGGTACCTGTAAGTCTAAATGCATACTTCAAAAAGCCAGGCCCAACTTAGGGCCTTTCAGATTTTGGGTTACAATTCTCATCATACCTGGGAGTGTACAATTGAGGAAGGTGGATTCAGACAAAAACAAGCATTGTATGCACAGTGGTACCTTGGTGCTCAGCTGCTTTGAAATTCATCAAATTTGATACCCAACGCATTTTGACGTGAACATTTTGTCCTGGTACTCATTGTTTGCTTGGTAACTCAAAAAAGCACAAGCTAGAACTTGTCGATGTTGGCTGCCTTGTGACTCACTATATTATTCCTTATGGGAAAAATCAGTTTGATACTTATCATTTTTGGTAATCACACTTCCCAGAACCAATTAACGATGAGTACCAAGGTACCATTGTAGGTCTGGAAATCCCATTTTGAAAAAAAAAGATGCCTCCACGGCAGTATTTTATAAACAACCTAAATACAAACAGTCCAGTCCTCAATGAATCTGGCCCCTCTTTGGCCACACACACTCAGAACTGACCCTAGATTGTAATCCATCAGTACTCATCATTGCCCACAGCAGGAGCCAAATGTTTAAAATAAGTATTTTTAAAAATTGAACAACTTCAATAATTTTTGTAAGGATCTCAGCAAATTAACTGATAAAAGTCTCTAATTTCAGCGGAATTAGGCATCTGGGAACCAAACAGTGTCTGTATAATTTTGCTAACTTTTGGGTGGTGGTCTTTTCATTTAACTGAATTAACACTAAACATTTGCCTTCAAATTTGCTTACACAAAAGTAGGATTTATTGGTTCACTTGGCTACTTTTAAAAGCCCATACAAAAATAATCAGGAAATGAAACTTGGAAATCCTCTTTAAAACACAGCAGCAGCCAACTACAATTTTCTAAGACATGATGACTTTCATCACAAGGATGTACATGAAGGCTTTGCTGTATCTTTAAGACTCCTCTCTCTGATTTTGGAAATGACTGGTACATAAGGGAAAGCAAAACGTACTCATTTTAAGCAGCCTTCTTCAAAATGGTATCTTCTAGATATGTTGGAATTGCAGTTATCAGTCCTTCGTACATCTAGAAGATGCCAAGTTGGGAAATGCTGATCTTGAGTAGCCGAGGCACTTTAACTATGGTATCTGAATTTCTGTTCAACCAATGTCATAGAACTGGTGTTTTTTTATGTGGCTTTCTCAGTTATTATCTGGAGCTGCACATTTAAGGATTTATTTTAAACTATTCTTACATCCAAACACATCACAATGTTTAAAATAACAGTGCTCTGCTACCTGTCAAAACCACAAATTATTGCTTTATTTTAAATGGCAGCATTCTACATACCGAAATAGCAAACTGAAATGTAATATCAGTAGTTTCCTTTGTAAAGATTCTTTAACTTGGATGACACTGTGGCACCACTGGCTTTTCAGTCACAGTCTAGAAAAGCACAGTTAACTGGACATTTTGTACTAAGGCTCCCACACATGGACTACAAAAGTCCAGATGGCTTCTAGACGGCAGCAGAGATACAAAAGTTCTTATTTATTTTCTATAGCCACCCAACTCAACCAAGTGATTCTGAATGGCTTCTGCTGTTATCTAGTGGTTGCCTGGAGATTTTGCAGCCAGGTTTAGTAGTCACAGCTTGTAAGTGAGAATTTCCAACTTAGTTCAATTTATTTGGATAATTCTGTACAAATATGACTGACTCCAGCTTTCCAACACTATCCTTCTAGTTCTCCATAATCAAAACATAGGCTATACCTGTCCAACATATGCCATAAAGTGTGTTTTACAGAATTAACTCAATTTTGGAGGGTTGCATAACACACAGAACTATAAATCAAATCTATGGAGAGTTTTCATACAATATGCTAGAGCAAAATGTGGTTGGCAAGTTTCTGCTTCAACATATTGTGAAAGCAAAGTCATTGTACATAGTTGTTCTCCTCTGCTAAGCTAAATGATTGAAAGAACAAACTGAAGTGTCTCCTTTTTTTTTTGTCAGTCAGTTTGGCCTCTCGAGACTGCAAGCTAATTTCCTTCCCTCTTCAGATAAATGCATTTATGTCAACTACTCTCTGACACAAGAGAGTATAGGAAGAACTCAAATTATCCCAACAGGGGCACTGATACTCCTGTGCAAATTTCATTGTAAGTTCAATTCAATGCAGCCTGCAATTTTTCTATTTCAAATAAACTCTAAGAACTCCAAAGCTGCAGTTGTTGCCTCTGCTCAAGGCTGGCTGAATGCTGCATTACAATAATCCCACCTCAAAGGGAAACAGAGCAATATGGAAATAAAGGAGTTCCTTCCACAGTACCTGTCTCGGTGACAGTGTTGAGAGGAAGGTTGCTCAGTCATTCTCCTTGTTGCTTGAAGGCTGAAATTAGCTGACAAAAAAATCTCTTTGGAAGGGGAAAGCTGGGGGGTCCACTGGCTACTCCAACTGGGGTCTGCTCTGCCCTTTGTAGGCAAAGTGAAAGATGTACCATCTACTCACAACTGACTGAAACCTTGTGGCTAAACTGGGCTTCAAAGGAGGGCTGTGAAATGAATATAAATCTCTAAAGCGGAAACCAGATGAGCAAAGTTTATGAGCAGCAGTCTCCATATTATCTATGGCAGAAATACAACAGCATGTCAGCCATGGAATGACAGACAGCATGTCGCTGAGGATTCTGGGTATTTTCTGGGAGAGAGGATTAGTTTAAGCTGGGGTGCTAGGTAGGGTTACAGCTTTCACTGAATGGAGTGTATACACACTGCAGGATAGGAAGATGGGATGGCTGCTTTTTCAAGGAAAACTGACTAGCATTACAGACATTCTCATCAAGAGTTCTCTGGACCATCTAAAAACCCTTATTTCTTGAGTGTCTGGAAGATAAGATAGGATAGGATACACACCAAGAGTCTTCAGAAATACAGAAAGAGATTGTACATTAAGATATGCCGTGGGTTGTTTCAAAATGGTTTACTTAATCAATCACCACTGGCTGGGTCTGCACAAAATAAGCTGAAAAAAACAACAACCCTGTCCCAACTAACCAATCAACATCGTAACTTAACTCGTAAACCAGGGGGCAGAAAGTCTAGTTAGAAATGCAGTCAACCCTATCCACTAGTTTGAAAAGGATTGTATATATGTGTAAGGGAGGAGTGATTTAAGTTGCAAGTGGACTAATGTGTCAATCTTCACAGTGGACAATGGACCAAATGTGCAGTGGGGCTGCAGTGGGCAATAGAACAGGCACCTAGCACAAATCCTTCCTCAATGGCTAACAAGAGAAGATTGAGAAAGGTCTGGGTGATTGCTTTAGGCAGAGTAAATCTTCAGCCAATTATTTTAACTGGGTGATATACTTCTACAATTTAAGGGGCAGAATCAGAAAATATACATTTACAGAATGTTGCTCCCTTAATTATCGTTCTCTTGTTTGAGGCATCAAACAGCCACCCACTATCCAGTCAAACTTCAAGAAGTATTGGGACTACAACTCACAGAACTGCCAGTCAATAGCTAAAGAACACCAGGATCAGGAGCTTTTCAGAGACACAAAGAAAACTCTCGAATGGCACCTTCCTCCAAAGTCTCCTGAACCTCAGTCAGAAAACACAGCATCAGGGAAGCTACCAAAACTTGTCATTAACTCTGTATGGCAGAAATCTCCAACAGAGCTAAATTTACCCATAGAAAGTAGAGTTCTACCATACTAGGCCAAGATGGTAGTCAAACCGTTAAGACCAACGCTGGGATAACTAATGGCACCCTTGTTTATAAGATATGGATTTTTAGAAATGTTGGCCACCCTGGTTCTCTCCATTACAGCCTCTCTTTTCAAACTGAGAACAGAAATGATCAAGAGAGCCCAAATATGATTAAAGTGCCAAATTAATTAAATCTCTAGAAACTTCCTGAATTGAACGTGCAGCTATGGGCAGAGCACTACCACTTTTCATTCGATCTGGTTGGCTTAAACTCTGCAACCGTTATTGGTTGCAATAAGCCACATGTTCTTGAGCAGGCTTTTCCCTTGGGGAAGAATGAAACAATACCACTTTGCTGCAGCAGGAAGTACTGCCAAACCTGAAAAGAAGAGGTAAACCCGAATTTGTAATTTCCTTGCTAAAATCCAAGTATATCTGGATGGGAAAGAATGAAACATGAAAGACAGGAGAATATTTTTTTTTTTCCCAAGGCACTTAAATATTGCTTATTAGGGCAAATGGCAGAACCCCAAGTGCTAGGCTGCCCTGTGTCACATTAGTGATATCTCTCCATGCATTATGGAGAAGAGGCACCCAGGATGTTGATAGAATGAAACTGAGGGAAGAGGGAGGTCTTAACTTCAATGGCTAACTGAACTGAACACACTGGAAAGTATTTAAGAGGAAGATAATAAACCTGAACTGGGATATTGCTCCGTTGCCTAAAGAAATATACAGAAACTGGAAGGCTAAAAACAAATTGTGTGCTTGCTGGGAAACTAAAGCCTAATGGAAGTGAAGCAACGCAAGTGTTTTTTAAATCTTGTCAGAGAATGAAGAGCTGCTTCTGGTTTTGCAAACGAAGTGGGAATTTCTCATTGTATGTGGAAGGCAGGCCTTTAGTTTGAAGCCATGTCACATGCTGTAACTGTCCATGTTGGGACCTGATGGGTGGCAGCTATCATAAGCATTCCAAAGTCAATTTTCTAGAAAGATCCTGCCAAAGTCAAAAAGAAATGCCTTCAGCAGCAGGCCTTAAGATCTCAAGGTGCTCTAAAGCAGCGTATCTCAAGCTTGGTGAATTGCAGATGTGTGGACTTCAACTCCCAGAATTCCCCAGCCAGTATGCTGATTGGAGAATTCTGGGAGCTGAACTCCATATACCTTCAAGTTGCCAAGCTCGAGAAATGCTATTCTAAAGGGAAAGTGTGGCTGGCCCATTATTGATTCTCAAGCCAGAATCTGTCCCTAATCTTGCTTATTTATGTGCAGATTTGCACCTTCAAGTCATGATAAGAGCTCTTTGTGCATCTTAAAAGATAACATTTCATATCCCCCAAACAGCCAAGAAACTGTAAAATTAACAGAAAAAAGTGGGAAAAGCAAACCTGCCTTCCAGCCTCCTAGAGCTTTTGTTCTGGACCATGAAAAGGCATTTTTTGTTGTTGTTGCTGTTGTTAAAGCTACGGAACTCTTAATTTTGTGAAGACTTGAATTAAGTGCTGCTGTTGCATATTGAAGACATGATAAAAACCTAATTTCTGTTTTTTTAAATAAAGAAAAAGAATACACAGGGAAGGTGATTTCACATTTTACAGTACTGTCCCCTCCCCAAAACAGACTTAGTGACCAATTAATACAACTACATTGAGGTGTAATATTGGGAATATATCTTTTAAAGTCAGAATGTCTCTTCCCCATCCCCTCCCACAATATCATAAAGTAAATATTAATTAGAACATAAATCATGAATGCACCATTAAAGTGTCATCAAAAGATGTTGACCTAAGCAGTTTTTCATGATACACAATATGGCCCTCCAAAAAAAACCACAAAAAAACCTGTCAATAATATACAGTTTGACAACTACATCTTGTAAATTAAACCCAATACTGCCGGCAGTCTATCCCTCTAAAGAATATTTGCCCCTTTCGTCCTTTCCTAGTAATCAGATAATAAAATACAGCACCTATAAATAAGCCAAAAAAATAATAATAATTATATCCATGTATGCGTGTGTATGTGTATGTGTGTATATATATGCATATACACACACACACACATTCATACCCATACATACACACCAAAATCATCTATTGTTAGTTTTAAAGATATGGCAATAAAGGAATCTAAATCAGCGAATCTGTAGAAGCCATAACTGATAAAACAGCTTATTGAAAAAAGGTGGCAGTAATGCACTCTAAGCGTGCACAAGTACGTAAGAAAATACCAACGTATAAAATTGCACACATGCACACACACATACGAGCACTCATTTCTCCATACACTTCTATGCTCGCGCATATACACATAGACAACAGGAGGAGCTAGAGACAATTTGGAAAATCGATTCTGTACTTTGATCGGCCCTGCGGCTGTCATAAAATAACAGGAAGAGCTCAATTATTTTGGGAGAGAACAGTTCCTGTCGTGTGCTTTGGTTAGCCATTCTGTAGTTTGACGTTGTGATAATCAAGGGTTAGGCACTCTTCTTCTGGGCCCACTCCTTTTTTGTAACCAGTATATGCCATGGGACCATGGGCAATCATTTAGGAGTGCTTAATGATACTCCAAAGTGGCTGAAACAGTTGTCCTTATTCTCTGGAGTAGGTGAGACCAGAATAGCACAATGGCTGATGAAACAGCAGTTAAGCCTCAGATTGTACTAAAATAATGGGCCCCAGTAATATTGTCCTATGAACTATTGCCAGCTATGGACGATGGAAACTCATCTTATTGGGTAAGGCTTCTTGTTGTACCACCACACTTTTTTTGAAACTGATGCCAGGTTCATCTTTCTTGCCAACCAACCCCTCTCCATCAAAAAAGCCCACACACTGTATTTTGCCTGATTGCCTGGCGTGTGTTTCCATGAAATTTATTTTTTTCTTTCAAAAAGCTGGTGTGTTTTTTTTCTTACAGGTCACGTGGGGCAATGATTAATGCTGCAAGTGCAATCAGGTGGTGTTGAGGACTAGTAACTTATATGGACTGGTTGGCAAGGCTGGCATAATGCAATTTAAACTGAACCGATCAAGTACATCCCTCTTCCAAGCTGTCTCCCACACCTCCCAGAATGAGGTCTGATCCGCGTGCTTTGTGGTTAGAGGTTAAAAAGCAGATTATAAAATACCTAGATTTCAGAATTTTTCTTTTTTTTTCTGTCCTGATTTGGCCTAAAATGGAGTGTATTAAACAAATTCCAGCCAATAAAGAGACTAGAATCAGTTAAAGCTATGAAACAATGTGCACTACAAGTCAATTTTCTATTCCACTTGACAAGAAAAACACTGAAGTCAGCTACCACAAATTAAGATGTTTTCCTGATGTGTCTTTTTTTTTGTCTGTTTAAAAAATACATGGAGTAAATGCATTTTTTTTAAACCCCAGTTTCAAACAATACTCTTTCTTGAAAATATTTAGGAATTCAAACTAGTGTGTTTAGAGTCGGGTTGACTGTGCAATCTCTTAGTGGCAACTGAAGAGCTACAAAACAACTTTTTTTTTTTTTTAATCTCAAAAAATCTCCCCTCCCATCTTTTTGTTTTCCTGGTTAAAGAAGATAATAGTGTATTATTATCGCTCTGTTTAGCCATTAGATGGCTGATAAAAAGCCCCCCTTTTAAATATGTGGGTTTAATTTTTTTTTCTTGTCTGTATATATATATTTGTTTTAAAGCCCACACCAAAGAGGAGGGCAGAAGGCAAAAGCTGTATGAGTTTTTTTTTCTTCCCCAGAAACTGTGGAAATCACTTTAGGGCAATTAATAGAAACACTTCAGGGTACAAAAAGCTGGACAAGTTTCAGTTTTCTTCCTTGAAAACACAAACATAAAATTGGGCTTAAAACACTCCTTTTGTTCTCTATATGCACCTTGGCCTATGGCATTTTTTGCCCCGTGGCCTGCAGGGCGGTAAGTGCGGGACACAATAGAAACGAACAGAGGTCCAAGTTTTAACTTTCCCAGCCCTGTGGAGCTGGGTGAGCTTAATCTCAAAACTCCCATTCAACGGGCTCCTCTCGACTTGCAGCCTTCTCCAAACGGTGGATTATACTGTTCAAATTTGCTGCCTTCTTTTTCCTCAAGGTGTTGTCCCGTGTGTTCTTGGAGCATGCTGCCTCAGAAAAGCTGAACAAGCTCTTGAGTGAGTTGGATTTCTGAGAGCTGGTGATGGCCAGCGTGGAACTGGTACTTGGCACAATGGGCACTTTCTCCACACTTTCTCCCCTGGGCTTGCAGGAGCTCTGCCCTGCAAGGACTGAGGTAGAGGCATCCTCTTCTGGAGCACAGTTGGGCCTGGCCTCCAGAGTTTCTCCTGAATGTTGAGAGCTCAGTGGAGAACCCTGACGTGGTGCTTTGAGCCTTCCCTCGTCATCTGTGTCTTCCAAGCTCTCCATTCCCAACTGGAATGTCTCCGTTTTCTCCGAAGATCCGGCGTCTCGCAGTGCCTCTTCCCCTGCTTCGAAAGCTGACGCTGCTCGCCCTCCCTGAGACTTCATGGTTGCATTGCTGTACTCATCTGTTTCCAGGCTGCCTTGTTTTGTATCCGATGGGCCTTCTGTGTCCACCCCATCGCAACTGTCTCCTTCAGAGCTGTGAACTGCCCGGTTGCTTCTAGCTGAAGGAGAGTCACTCGACCCAGCCTGGCTCTGGCCTCCAGCTTGGATTTCTTCAATAAACAGCTCTCGACGAATACGTGACCTAAAAGAAACAATGCAAGAAAGGAGTGTCGTCACTGGCTGCAGCTGAGATGATAACGGTAGTTGCACCTGGCGCTTCGTCCAAGGACATCAAATGGGTGTATCTGGAATGATTCTATCATCATTACAGAGCAGGGGTGTCAAACTCAGGGCCGGGGGCTGGAACTGGCTCGCGGGCTGCTTAGATCTGCCCCATGAGGCTGCCCTGCAAACAACAAAAGTCCAGCCCCCAGTGCCCCTGCCAGCGAAAACAGAGCTTGGGACGGCTACACGCGGCCCTCTTGAGCTATGTTTTTGGCCACAATGGCCTCCCGCAGTCCTCTGCAAGCAATAATGGAGCTCGGGTGGGGTGGGGGCTCTGTTTTCGCTGCAGGAGGCCATCCCGGCCAAAAACAGAGCTCGCGAGGACCACGTGCAGCCCCCCCCCGAGCTCCATTTTTGCTGGCAGAGTGCTCGGGCCACAGGAGCCCCTGACACGAGTGATGCCAAGCTGGCCATGCCCACCCTGGCCACCCCCTCCCCTGAGATCAAACAAAACCCTGATGCGGCCCTAAATGAAATCGAGTTTGAAACCCCTGTTACACTTAGGCTGAGAGGAAGACAGGCAACCTTTAAGTCCGAGGGTGACACTGGGCTTTTGGGATAAAGTCAGCATAACAGCTAAACTGAAATTAATTGAACTGGAATTTGAATCAAATTTATTTAATATGGTTAATATTGTTATCTTCTCCACGTGTTTAGTAACTCCCTGATAATGCCATATTAACGTTTACCGTTCAACGGGGGCTACCCATGCAATCTTGAGGACAACAAGGTTGTACAGTTAGTCCTCGACTTACGACCACAATTGAGCCCAAAATTTCTGTTGTGATTGTTAAGTAGCTGCCCGACTGCCCACAAGTTAAACCTATGAATGAAAATGATACTTGGCTCCATTTGTTGAGAA
>JANHFL010001237.1:218391-230760 GCA_032468155.1 Oxyrhabdium leporinum | reverse complement strand
GAGAGAGAGAGAGAGAGAGAGAGAGAGAGCAACTTGCCTCCTGAATACAGTACAGGTAGTCCTCGACTTATAGCAGTTCATTTAATGACCGTTCAAAGTTACAACAGCACTGACTTATGACTGTTTTTCACAGTTACAACCTTTGTAACATCTCTAGGATCATGTGATCAAAATTCAGATGCCTGGTAAGTGGCATGTATTTATGATGGTTGCAGTGTCCCAAGGTTATCTGATCCCCTTTTGCAAACTTTCTGACAAGTAAAGTCAATGGGGAAGCCAGATTCACTTAACAACCGGGTTACTAACATATCAACTGCAGTGATTCACTTAACAATCGTGGCAAGAAAGGTCATAAAATCGGATAAGATTCACTTAACAAATGTCTCACTTAACAACAGAAATTTTGGGCTCTATTGTGGTCACAAGTTGAGGACTATCTATATTGCTCTGTAAATAAATCCCCCTGCAGGGCCAGATAAAAGGTTTACCCAGAGTCTTTCTCTCCGTACAACGAGTCCCTAAAGTGGAACCTTCAAATATGTTGAAAAGATGCAAGTTTCTATTTTCTGACTCAAATGGAAATCCTGTATGATTCTGTTACATATAAATGGGGCAGAAGAAAGTTGTAGCATTCTAGATTTTATGCTGCTCCTTTGCATCTTATTCCCTTCAAGTCATAGACCGGTAGCAAGAAAGGTTAAGTATGTCCACTTGCTCTGCATACAACAATCCACAATCTTTTTACACGGGGGGCACATTTGAAGGCATTGAAACTGATACTTGTATAGTTATGTAGGGAAATTGAGTGAAACAGTATTGTGAGTTCTTGCATGCTTCCAAATTCAGGCAGAGGGAATAGGGAATTGCCTTGAAGGCAACAATCAGGTAAGAGGGGCTTGAGCCTGGCCTAAAAAATTAGTTTGAGTAAACATCTCAAACACTCTTCCCTACTGTACACAAAGAGGAAGGAAGCCGCAGGGAAGCATATTCAGACTTGTAAGATTCTGCTACTATAGATGTTACAATGAAAATAGTCCTCATTTATACGGCACTGGTTTTTTAGTCTGCTCTACTTTGTGGGACCAACATTTCTTTAGCTTCTGCTTTGAAATGGTGCAGCTCTGATTGTCCCTCTTCACTGTAATAATACGTTAAGTAGTTTTGAAGGGCCTAATGCTGAAATGCTTCTGGTTTTTCTCCCCAGAAGTCATCCACATGGCTCACTCTGTTCACTTCCTCATTTAATTTCAACAGCCACCAACTTTGATGGATTACTCTGATGGGAGCTCTATACTGCTCAGCCTCTAAATCCTTTATTTTCCAGGACACAGACATAAAATTGCTTTGTGGTGAGGGACAAAGCAAATTTGTAAGAAAACCGAATTCCTGACCCTGGGTTACATTAGTGCTCTGAAACAGTAGGATTTAAATATATCTTCTTTTATTATTTATATATCCATAGGTGATGTTTATATATTGAAGGGACTTGATTATTACTAGTCAACTGGGAGCACAAGGGCCATTTCCACTTCCCAGTGGCTCACAATGTAGCTCATCTCCCTTTCTGCTTTTCTCAAATCAGTGCTGACCAATAATAGGATTGCATCAAAAATTTCAATTCATCTACTTTAGACACTGGAGTTATTTCTAGCCAAAGCACTGAAAAGATGGTCTTTTTATGTGCTTTAGCTATATTAAAGATCGCCGTTTAGCTTTTCTACTTAACAATCCTCATGTGAAATGGGCTAAGAGATCAAAATCGTCAAAGGAAAGGAACTTTGAACCTTCCTCTCTCAGCAAAAATCTACTACGTCATGCATTTGTGTTTGATCCAATGTTTACATATGCTTGGAAAACTATTATGTACATTTGGGGAAGTATAGAACGCATGAACTGGTGCTAGTTCTTTGGACCTGTTGTCTTGGGTTGCAAGAATTATGGACCACAGGAAAAGAATGTGAAGGCGTTTAGGTGGCTCTGGGAGCAACTTAGAGGCACAAAACAAAAGGTACATCTAACTGGATTTCGCATTTCAAGCTCTAAAAGGCATAGAACCAAGATACTCTAAGGCAGGAGTGAGCAATTAATTTTCCCAAGGGGCCACATGAGAAACTGGGACTGTTGTGGAGGGCCCCCACTGCCCCCACACCACCATGGGCTGGACAGGGACTACTCATGGTCCAGAGGTGGCCTGTGGGCCATAAAATGTCCAGGGCAGCTTGTTTCTGGGCCAAGCTACAACACTGCAATGGTTTGCATCAGAGGCCATTCTCTGGGTCACATTTTAGATGTTAGATTCATTTCAAAGGCTTTCAAGCATGTTGTTTTGTTTACTCAGAATTCCACAACAATCTCAGAGGCACACTTCTCCAACACTTCGGTCTACTATTCTCAGGAGCTTTAAAGCAGAGTATCCAATTTGTGTCCCCACCCAAGGTCTGTCTGTAGTTCTGACAGCCCTTCAGAAATTTGTGTCAACTTATACTTTTAATGCAACAAAAAGGACAATGATTAAATACACAAGTACTAACTATTTTTAGTTACATTAATTGTAATGTCAATTTAATTTAATGTAGTTTTTGTTCTGGTCCTTCCCAGTTTCTGTAGTATAGTCCCAACATGCCATTAGAAGCCAAGTACGGCCTTCAGGCCCCAAAAGATTATATGCCCCTAACTTAAACCATACATTTGCTAGGACTAATCATACTTCATGCATAAGACAGCAGTTTCATATGCAAAGGGTTTTTACATTCTGTGTCTTATACAAGTCTTATGGGAAAGGATTTCACAGCTTTTGGCCTACAAAGCAACCAATGGAGAAGCAATGGCCTCCACCAGGCTATGTGGGAAAGGGAAGATAGGCCTCCTGGGCCCAGAGTTAACAGAATAACTGTTGGATGAACTACCGTTCCCCAAATAAATGTTTTTTTTGGAGTAAGAACTTTTTCTTTACAACATTTGTGGGTTAAATGCATTATATGAAGTGACTACAAGCTTGCAGCCAGTAATTTAGCCAGTTACTTAAAATCAAATCTGTGGTTTCTTGACTTTAGAGGTCTTGGCCATGTGCCTCTTCTTTCTTTCTGACCTAATCATATCATTTGCCTTCTCCTCTCCATTCGCCTTCCTGCACGGATCTGCACTATTTGCTCTCCCAAATTCCTCTCAATCTCTCTCCTTTCCAGCTGTCTGCTTCCACAGTCGGGCATTTCTTTTCCCTTTAGTCCTTTGCCAGAAACTGAGCAATCCAGCCAGTGGCAGCCAATGACCTTGCCACCTGACCCTCTTCCTTGTGATATTAGAGGAGTTCAATTAATCACCAGAAGAGGCCATGTCCAATTGGGCAGCACAACATGGTCTCACAGGTGATTTCAATTTTAAAATCTCTTTAATTAGATTCTCCAACCCCTTCCCTTCACAATTACACAATTCTAAGCACCACAAAGCCTGAAATGATAAATGATACCAAGGAAGAAATATTAGCATTTGCAAGTCTTATGAGATGACCCGAACTGTATCCACAGATGAAGAGTTCTGATTTCAAACCCAGGGAAACCTTTATTGATAACAGTCCTAAACAATGGTTCGCTCTCACACCCTATCAGAAAGAGCAAAGAAGAGACAGCTAGGCTACTTCCAGCTTTTGAAGCCCATAGGCATAATAAAATCAATCAAGCAATCAATCAAAATAAATCTCTCTCTCTCTCTCTCTCTCTCTCTCTCCCTCTCCATGAAACCAAATCAGGTATTCCCTCCATCCCACAGAATGAAAAATAATTTTGAAGTAAAAATAAGAAGTATTTCAGATGTCTATTGACTTTGTAGGCCAGGCCAAGTGTCTCCCTCTATCAGACATAGCTGATGATTTCAATTTTCAGGCATGCATTGGTCTACTCTACCATCAGCCTGCTTTCCACTATGCTTGCTAAAACATTAGAGGGAACTATTACATTAAAGATTACTTTTGATGGCTGAGTTCATCTACTGGGCTAGTCTAGACTAGGCACAATGTGGTTAGGCAGTCTGTGGCTCAGCATACAGTGAGAATCCAATGACCATCTTCTTATATGTCGTTGAAGCAGGCCCTACTGCTAAGACACAGGATGTTACCATATTTGTTTGGGCAGAGTATGTTATGCGAGCCTAACGGTTTCATTAACTCAAATTTAGAATTCAACTTTAGCTTACACATCTGAAAAAAAAAATAAACTCAAGATCAATCTAAAAGATTTCAGCTTTTAAAAACCGACTTATATGGGTTACTTATTTTAGGCACTTCTGGTTTTATTGCAATAACTGATACTGGTGTTTGTTATGATTCGTATCACACATAACAAACACAAGGAACTGAGTTCTGACTCTATGGCTTGATAAATAAACAGTCTTAAAACATGCTTTACAAAATCTCATTACAGTATTCAGTTGAGTTAATGGACAGTCCAGGAAACCCTGTTCTCACAGTGGCCATCCAGGTGCCTTTGAGTGCTTCTAATCAAAAGATGGGAGGTGTCAACCCTGAAGTGAACCTGGCTGAGGCCATCTTGACGGCTTCAGGGTTGCCACACAGAAGAAGAGGAAGGGGGGAAATAGCTAGATGGGGTTTTGTAGCCAAAACAATAAAGTTTTCCTGTGGGACCCAAGGACATTCTCACAGGTGGCTGGCCAGAGGAGGAGTGACGTAACCAAGTGACCGGCCAGCACCTGGATTGGACAGCGTGACCAGTGACTTGGGGGAAAGGGGAAACTTTTACTTTTTAATTAGATGAAAGCCGTGGGAACTTTCAGAGTCAGCTTTCACCAGTTGTGCCAATATGATGTAACCAATAAATTGTTGTTTGAGGAACTCGCCTGCCTCAGAGTTCTGCTATCTATGGGTGCATTACTTGAAACGCTGACAGGAGATATACCCTTCTCTCATCTTTTGGAACACTGTGGAAGAGAAAGGCAGCTTTGGCTGCGTTCATCAAAGGAGTAGCAGCAATTGTCAAGAGACTGCTGCTTCCCTCCCTATCAAAACGAACACTTGTTTCCAATCAACAGTTGCCTTGAGCCTGCAGAGAAGCAGATTTTGCACTCATCTCCGAGTCTGGAGGCGGCTGCTCTTTTTTGCCTCCCAGTAGAACTTCTTGGCAAAGAGTCTCTGGTTGTTGGATGCTGCCGAGAATTTTCCTCAATTGCAACTCTATCCCAGCAAGGCCACCAGCAAAGTTCAACTGAACATAAGACGTTAAAGCCACTTAGAGACATTTAGTAGGAGTCTCATTCTGACTTTTACAAACTGGTTTCTTGCTTTTCCCTTCCCCTCTGTCCTTCAGCATTTTGTCACACTATGGTTGTTGTCCCTCCACCTATATTGCTCTTTTCTATGATTCAGACATTGGAAAACAAGCTATACAAGAAAAAAGCAAAGAGTTAAACCTGACAATTTAAATAAAGACAAATAATTCCAGGAAAAGGAAAGCAGCTTTCTAACACATCAGAAATAAATAGAAGTTTATCCACCACCATCACAGGTACACACCTGTTCTGCTAGAAAGAGAAACATGTAGCACAATAAAGCACAGATTTCATAATGAAGCAGCTGATTACCTGAGCTTGCACATCCCTGCTGAAGAGAGTCTTGCAGTGATGACACAGAATGAAGGACTGGAGAAAGAAAAGGATGATGATAAGAAAGAGATATGAGAGAAGATACAATTTGAAAGCAAAGCAAGTCCCAGTAAATTGCTGATCAAAGCGAAGCAGCATAGTAAAACCACCTAGTCTCCCTTTTTTTAATATCAGGAGCTCCAGATTAGCCAGATTGTAAGTTCTCATACCCTCTGATTGTTGGCCAAAATGGCTGTGACTCATGGGATTGTGGTAACTTTGGAAATCTAGTTAATTCCCAACCGAACATTAAATTTGGATCTATCCAGATTTCCTATTTTATTAGTCTGATTCAGATAACCTCCTATGCTTGCGCCTTACAATGAAGCAAAGAGGCAGAATTGAGTCTATGCACAGCTTTCTGACTTTTCCAAGGTTTGGATATACTCATAACAGTTGTGGGCAAACTATGGCTAAGGAACTCCCTTGTTTGTTTCTTTGCTTGTTTGTTTGTTTGATTTTGCCCTAGTTGTCCAGTTTCTCACACTTGCACTTGGTAAACTCCCATGTCTCTGGATGCTATGTAATAGCACAGAATCTAGCTTTCTTAGTTTCATGTAGAAATGTAAGGATTTTAGGCAACTGGATACTTTAACAGTAATGGTTACCTCAAGGCCTTTTTGAGCACGCTCGCACGCACGCACGCACACACACAGAGATTTCCCCAATTTTGGTAAAAGAGGGAGAATGTGGCTTTGGATGAGGATCATCTGCAAAATAATCTCTAGGCCTTATCTATTTATTCTTTACGATGTTACTGGAAATGTGACAGTAGATTTCTGACTTAATCAGAACGGATCCAAATTAAAATCACATCAATTTTGAGTGCCTGACAAAAGTCTTCTTATACAGATATGCAGGGATCTGTTTAGGGAGGAAGGAGAAACAAGCTATTTTAAGTTAGTCCTTAATTAAAGAGCTTTCTTCATTAAAAGCAAGGCCTCCCACAGCCTAATTCATTATTTATTGTTATTATTTAACAAACTCCAAAGATTCATTTTGCAGATTGAAAAAAGGGAAAAGATGGGGGTGGCGGGGTTGCGACCTGGGTTCCCAGCAAACTTTATGGTTTCCAAGAAATCCCAGCACTGAGAAGCACGATAAAGAAGAATGCAACTGTGAGAGTTTTCCAAATGTAAGCTACTTTCATCTGTCCCAAAATCTTTCAGAACTTCCTTGAGAAGTCTGCTTTGTATTTTTAAGTATTTTAAGGGAAATATCTCCTGCCTTAATGTAGTTTCTAGAGGCACATCAACCTTTGTCTATTTTGGGATACAGTGGATTCAAATAAAGATCAACTGGGATAATCACAGCCCTTTCCAATGTCTGATGCAACTGATACCCATAATTCCCAGTGCGGTAGCTGTGTTGGTGCTTTGCAACAACTGCAGTAGTTTATGTTACCGTAGTGGGCTGTGATTCATAAGTGCTTATTGGTGAGATGGGCAGCATATAAATTAAATAAGTAATAGATAAATAATTGATAAAATGCTTATGTGATCATAAGTTTATGGGGTTCACAAAACTTTAAACTGTTTTTACCCCATTTATGTGTTCCACACACCCTTGTCCTCAACCCCCACCCCCCAAAAAAATGCCATCTCTGTGTAAGGAGTTGAGAAGTCTAGGATTTAAAGTACAGGCTGGGGACAAACTGATCCTGTAAAGTTTAAGATGGGTGGACTCCCACAATTCCTCAGCCAGTCCACACATCTTAAAATAGTTGAGGTTGAGAAACAGTACTCTAAATGAAAGGTTAAAAAAATCAAGGAGAAGATGGTGTGATCTAAAGCTCAGTAACAGTTTGTTCCTTTACCTTGGCCTTGGGGTTGCCCTTGAGATGGCAAGACTCCCTGTCCGAGTTCGCCATTTAGCCACAGCTGCATACGGATGAATGGCTCACGCCCCTTCTGTGTCAACTTGCTCCATGGCTTTGGCCGAGACAGCATGTCGCTGACGCTGCCCTGGGAAAGACCCAGCACCTAACAGGAAACGACCACAGAAGCAGCAGAATTAGCCTCATTACAATGGGGAAAATCAGTTGTTCAATTACACAGGTCTTTACCCTATTTCATGATAGATCTTATGCTCTGACTCTTTAGCACAGACATTAAACAGCAACAAGAAAAAGATCTATAGGGATTTGCTCAGGCCTGGAATTCTAGGTGCACTGAATTGGCGACCATGTGCCTTCTCAGTCCTGGAGCCAAAACTTCATAGCTTCTTTCCTCAATAAATTCATGCTTAGTTCTCCTTGCCCAAGTTTTCTTTTCCTCCAATTAATTTTCCAAAAAGCATTTGAATATTTCCTACTGTAGAATGATCTGAAGAAAGATGTGGAGTCTAGTGCAAATCATTGCAGCTCATTTCTGCTAACTTTTGTTTTAGCATATTATAGGATAGTAGAGATGGTTGTTGATGTTTCTTTATTGGTGCATTTCAATTTTTTTTAACAAAAACTTTTTAGTTTTGAGTTTCTCTGAGCCCCTTTTTTTACTGGAAAGAGGAGAAGCAAATGTAAAGCTGGAAATGGGATGATACATTCCATGACACTCAAACTATCTCCATGATATGCTTACGCATGCGATTTTACTTCATTCATTTCATATACAAGAATACCAAAGAAAGGAAGCATTCTGAAAAGGACAGGGGGAATGGCAACGAGTTAACTTTGGTAGGATGCGCACAGGAAGACAATGAAAGAAACCTTGTATTAAACCATCATCTCCAGCTCATCTTAGGTTAGATAACACCAATTTACCAGACTGAGTTTCTTGCTGTATCTTTCACTGCTGTTTTAAAATAGTGGACACATCTATGCACCCCAAACTGCCAGATGATATCATTCAGGGCTACCTATGTTTGCACTAATATTCTATTCCTGAAATCACTCAAGATGGCAACATGTGTGAGTCTTTCACCTGTCTCCAATACACCATGCAGGAATAGTGTCTTTTATCTTCTGCAAAATGCAGTTTATCTAAGAATTGGCTGCTTTTCTTTCCTTTTCAAAGTCACATTCTAGAATGTGCAGCAAAATATTAAAAATGTGTGACAGCGTCTGGTAACTTTCGGTTATTCCAGTATTTTGAATGTCAGGATAAAATAAAACCAATCTGAGAAGGAGACATGGGGGTCCCATAGAAGAGCTTCTGGTTTATTGCATGAGCATCTCAGACATTATCCAGTCACTTCCTGTGGGACTTGCAACAAATAGCAAAGCCAAGTGATTGGTATCGTTCCTCTAATCCAATGTTTCTCAATATCAGAATCTTTAAGTTGTGTAGGCTTCAGCTCCCAGAATTCCTCCAGTTAGGCTGGCTGAGGAATTCTGGGAGCTGAAGTCCACATACCTTAAAGTTCATGAGGTTGAGAAACACTGTTCTATCCTGTGATAATCCCCACAATTCCATGCTAGCCTGCTCATCAGAGTGGCCATATGCTTAAGTGGTAAGACTCCCCCATCTTTCATAGCTCTGCAGAAGGAATCTCAGCGGGTTTTGCTTCTTGCGCAAAAATGCAAGATGTGTAACAAATGCCTTCTTCAATTTAAAGGGACATTCAAGATGTGATAGCCCCCATCCATTTCTGTATTTGTCTATTCTGATCTGCAGGCATGTAAGCGTATGGAATTGTGGGTATTGCTTCAGTGGTGGTGGGAAGAAAAATGCTAATAACTTAGTCTTGAATCTGGATACCTAAAACATCATATCTGCTTTTAGTTCGCTTCTTTAAAAAAACAACTCCAAGTTTCCCCAGTCTTGAAGGGTGATGACTGAATTATTCTAATTAAGAAATACAGGTAATCCTTGACTTACAACGGTTCATTTAGTGACCATTCAAAGTTACAACAGCACTGAAAAAAGTGATGTACGACCATTTTTCATACTTACGTGTCACGTGAACAATATTCAGGAGCTTGTTAATTGATTCATACTTATGACGGTTGCAGTGTCCTGGGGTCATGTCATCCCCTTTTGCAACCTTCTGACAAGCAAAGTCAAGGGGGAAACCAGGTTCACTTAACAACCATTTTACCAAGTTGACAACTACAGTGATTCACTTAACAACTGTGGCATGAAAGTCCCAAAGGTGCTTTTTTCAAGAGGCAACTGGACTTTCTAGTTTTTCTTTGAAGACATTTCGCTTCTCATCCAAGAAGCTTCTTCAGCTCTGACTGGATGATGGGGAATGGAAGGATTTATACAGCTGGACATTTGCATTCTTTCAGCGGGTCATTAAGGCCACCTGGAGGTTTATCTGTGTCCTCAGGGTCACCTGAGTGGTGCAAACTGGTGTGGAGCCTTCTTGAAACTGTTGCAAGGACTGTGTTGTAGATTGGAGCAAGATGATGTCGTATCCCTCCCCCTCTATTGAGAGAGGGCTGTTCAATTTTGACATAGATGGCCTCTTTGACCCCTCTTTCAAACCAGCTATCCTCAAAATTGTCATTTTCTTGGATGAGAAGCAAAATGTCTTCAAAGAAAAACCAGAAAGTCCACTTGCCTCTTGAAAAAAGCACGTTTGGGACAACCATGACCTGGATGACTGAGAATCTCCATAGACACGTGGCATGAAAGGTTGTAAAATGGGGCAAAACTCAGTTAATAAATGTCTCATTTAGCAACAGAAATTTTGGGATCAACTGTGATTGTAAGTCGAGGACTACCTGTATAAATTAACCATTTCCCTTTTTATGTCAATCTTAACCCAATGCTGTCAGATGTTGATGACTGATACAGAAACCACCGAAATATTCCACTTGAGAATTCCTTACCTTTTCCCCAAATATCCTTTGGCAGATGCCGTTTTTTGCTAGCTTCTCTTTGACCTGACGGGTTAGATCTATCGTGTCCACTTCTTGGTACATGTAAATCTCATACTGCTCAGGAGTCAACGGAGGAACGGAAGGCTTAGATGGCTTTGATAAAGGAACAATGGGGGAAGAAGGAAGGGGGCTGTTTTGGGGTGTCTCACTGCGACTTGCCCCTGTCACACTCAGTTCAGAGCTCTGAGAATAGGGAGATTCTGCGTTGGGCCACTCTTTCCAATATTCCGAGGAGGAGGGCCCTTGGAGTTGCTGGTTACGGTCCGAACGAGCTTGGTTGCTGGCCTTCTCTTTCCCACTGGTGCTTTCCTCCATTTTGGGATCTTCTGTAGGAGCTGTGTTCCTTCTGTCAGGTTGCACAGTATTCCACCAATGGTCCTTCCATACCCCACTGCGTCCCAGTTCATTTTTAACATGCCTCAGTACACCTTGTGCTGAGTCAGGCATCCCGTGGAGGTCTAGAAGGGAGGCCTCTTGGGCTTCCTTCTTGAGACCGGGGACAGTCTGTAGGGAAGACACAGTGGAATCCACAGAGGACGAGTGCTTCTTCAAGGACAGAGCCAGAGGAGAGTAACTAGAAACTGAAGAAACTGCAGGCGTGGAGATCAGTTTTGAAGACAAGATGGACATTTCGGCTTGGGACAGAGGGGTGGCTTTTAAGGCAGGTTCAAGGGCAGCCTGCTGGGCTTCCATCTCTCGCCGAGCCTTTTGCAGAATGGAGCGAATGGCATCGTCGGAACTGCTGCTGGTTGACGTGGAAGGTGGCTGAGCCGGCTCAGCTGCAAGAATAAGAAAACAATGGCTGAGGAGATACAGTGGATCACCTCATTCATTTCTCCAAACGTCAGTTATAAGCTCCTCCTTCCCTCACCGCTCATACTTCAATAGAGATCTGTGCCAGATGTATTCTTTACTAATAAAGCTTACTGGTTCAGAAATTATTATTATTTTTTTAAAAACCACATTTACAAGAGGGTCTTATAAAGATCCTGAAAAATAACAAGGCTGAAAACTCCTCCGTATTAAAATCTTCATTACAATCCTGAAATTTACTAGTAAAAGCACATTTTCTTACATTTTTATGCCTCAATAAACGTTAAATATTATTAAATGTTAAATACGTATTGCCCACAAAAATAAAAAAAAATCCTCATAAAAACAAAAAGCACTACAATACTAAAACAAAGTGAAGCAGAAAACAAAACACACACTCCAATCTATCCCAAAACCACTGCCTCCTTAATAGAATGGGATATAGTTAATCAACTGCCAATGATCAAATTCTTACTTGTAATTGTGCCAATTAATATAAAATAGAAAAACAACATTTCTTGATTCTGAAACTGTTTGTTACTAAGTCAGTAAGCAGGTATATACTTGGATACGTATTGTGATGTCATCCACATCACAAGCTATAAGATCAGGAGAATATTCATGAGCCAGATATAGGCCACAAAGAAAAAGAAAAAAATGCTCAATAAACTGACATTTCCAGCACATCCATTCAGTCTATAAATGCTTTCAGCGCATCAGGACATTTTTCTTTTTAATGCATATTTCTAATCTGGACCAATTTGTTTTACCCCATCTCTTCTGCTCACTGGATCTGTGTCTTGGCTACATTTATTTTATTATTATTATCTTCCCACTGTGATGATAATTTTCTATCCTACTTCATTTCCCTGTACATTTAGGACTATTTTAGCCACCCTTGCCAGTAGTTTCTATATGGCATAATATACTTTTCAGTTTAAATGTCCATGTATTCTTACTTATTGCAGCTTCTATCCTGCCCCCACCCCTGTCCAAATCTTGGGGAGATGTGCAAATTTCCCAATAAAGACTGCCCCCCCCCCCACTTCAGAAAGAAAATGTTTTGGGGAGAACTTCAC
>JANHFL010001237.1:183686-207897 GCA_032468155.1 Oxyrhabdium leporinum | reverse complement strand
GGCTACTTCTGCTGACTGCCGGCTGCCTGCAATTTGGCAGTTTGAATCTCACCAGGCTGAAGGTTGACTCAGCCTTCCATCCTTCCGAGGTTGGTAAAATGAGGACCCAGATTGTCGGGGGCAATATGCTGGCTCTGTAAACCTCTTATAGAGGGCTGTAAAGCACTGTGAAACGGTATATAAGTCTAAGTGCTATTGCTACTGTTATATGCGTCTCCCCAGCCAGCCAGACTTCCCAGCAGCTGCTTTTGTCATATATAACTCTGCATGGCCCCAACAGACCATAATAAGTTGTTCTGAGTGTAGCAGCCCAATGGACCTGATGGCTTATAGGCAAGAGGGCTAGATTTAGAAATGCTCAGGAGATTCCCCTGTAGCTGTCGTAAAGACGGTGAAATGAAACGGCCCTCCGTTATTAGAATTCATATCAAACTTTACTGTGTTTTCCATTGGCAATCAAATGAGATTGGCCAAAGGAATCACAACAGATCCTAGTACAACTTTTACTTAAAAAAAACAAAATAACAACTCTCCTGTAATGTATGCTTAACAAACCAAAATTAAGAAGGATCATGTAATGATAAAACCTGCCCTGCTATGGTTTGATCAGGCAAGATCCGTAAAGTTTCCTACAAAGTTAAACTTCATTAAAAAAATCAGCTCTCCTTTCACTGCTGCCCAATGCATGAAAGATAGTTTAAGAGGTATACTCTTAATCAGCTTACACAGGTCGCAGCCCATTGGAATCAGCCCCATTGGGTCAGCCCCACAGAAATGAAGCTGCACCAGTGGTCCTTTTTTCTTTTTGCAGTTCACATCCATTCCCATGGAGATGGAGCGCAATGCTTAGATGCCTGTCTTTTACTCTATTATTTCAGCTTGATTCCTAGCAAGGGGCTCTCTATTCTTTCCACATTATATACTGAACACCGAGCAGACAACTTTAACCAGACAGACACACAGACACCATTCTCTTTTAAGACAAACATAGATGCCAAAAGAGAAGCTGGAGGCCACTGCCTCGTGACTCACCTCTCTGCCTGCCTTGAATGCTGCGTAAAGCCAAGATGTTCTGCTCATCGGAAAGGAACTGCTTCATTTTATGGAATGGCTCCTTGCCTCTCACGGTCAGCTTGTTCCATGGTTTAGGTCGAGCCAGAATCTCACTCACAGATCCTTGAGAAAGTCCCAAGACGTAGTGTCCAAAGATCCGCTGTCCGATATTGTGCTTGATCAATTGCTCTTTGACCTGACGTGCAATTTCGGCTGTGTCTATCTCCTCACCTTCTGAGGTGCTGCCGGTGCTTTCTGATTGGTTGGGTGATGGGGCCATGCCGTTGACATCTGGGCTTTGTTGCAAGGGGCTTTGGGAAGATATGGAGTTTGTGCTGTAGGGACCTACTGAAAAAATCATGCTTGTGCTTCCCGCTTCCTGCATTGCCTTGGTGTAGAAGGACTGCATAAGTTGGCGCTGGAGGAGAGAGTTTAGTGCAAATTTTCCTGTAGAAGCCAGGGGTAAGCCGGAGCTTGCCAAGGATGAGCTGAAAAAGTCTTGACTTAAACCCGTTGGTGAGAACTGATGTGTACCATTAGTATTGGAAGCCTGCTCCCCTGCATTGCGGGGCAACTGAGGAGGAGGGGAGGCCGGCAAGGTTGCAGGACGCTGACTCTCAGGCTGGTCTTTCCCTTTTCTCCTGGCTGACCCTACAAGGAAGGTCAAACATAATGCATTATGGGGGATCAAAAAGAAGGGGGGAAACCAAGACCAAAATGCAGAGCTTGCCCCACAAAAGGGAAAAATAGTGCAGGTTGCGTTTTGTTTTGTTCTTGAAATAAGGACCAATGAAGAAAGTGGTTTGGGTTTTTGTTTTGTTTGTTTCTTTTTGTTTTGTTTGTTTGTTTTTTAATTTTAATAAGCCAAACAATGCCCCCAAGACAAACAACATGCATTTCATGTTTGCACCTTTCTTGTATGTTGCAGCCTGGAGAATTCCCCCTTTCAAATATTAGCAGTAGAACAATGACATGAAGTGCAGTTACATAATTCTTTTGTTTTGGTTTAAAATTCATTGATGCACACACAAAAATTACTTTGGTTCCTTGCACATTTGAGTTGTTCTAAACCCCTCCACACGCACACACATAGGAACAGACCTTGTTTGAGCCCAAATGCAGCAAACATTTATCAAGGCTAGATGAAACACACGCAAGACATAGAAACCATTGCTCAAAGGAAGCCACAGAAGAACACAGAAACTGCGCACAAGGCAGCAATCACCCAACTGCCCATTGACACATTAGGCACCAGCTCTAGAAACCTTACCTGGAAAAAAACAAACAAACAAACCTCCAGGAAATTCAATTTATTTGGAGACCCCGCTTGAATTGTTCATTTGTGGCAAGCAAAGCATCCCTTCCAAACAAAACACGTAAGCAGCCAAATGAAGCCAAAATTCACCGCTAATGGAAATAAAGGCAGTCAGGATTTGGGTGAATGAATCAGCTATGAAATCAAGACAGGGTCTCCTTGAAACGTCAATCTACGTTTTGGGAAAGGTATACATAGGAAATAATTTCTTGGTCAGACTAAACAATTGAAAGGGAAAGTAGGCTCCAATGCTGCTCATCCCAACATATGAGAACATTTCTCCCTCTTAACCTTTACCACTTTTCTAAGGGCCCCAAAGTTTTAGTTTATTATCTATAGTATAAGAGGGGATTCCCAACATAAGATAAGATCCTTGCTCACCATTCATCTTTCTGTCAGGCAGTGGCCTTGGGTTCACACATCCCCTTTCCTTCCCATATCCTCATCTCTTGAGAGCAAGCACAACCTAAATAATAATTACCTATTTTTCTCCCATCCACTTACCGCTCAGGTCACTGTTCGTGATCCGCAGCGTGGCATTTTCTGACTGCAGCAGGCGGTTTTTCTCCAGCAGTAACACCTCCAGTGGTTTTGATGCAGCATCCTGTAGAGAGAACAAAGAGAAAAGAATGGGTACTGGTTCAGGATGATGTCCCGGGACGATAGGGTGGGAATTCAAAAGAGTGTAGAATCTAGTCTGCGGCACTTCACTGTTTTGCTTAGTGTATAGAGACTGTTTAAATGCCTCACTAAATCATTTCTGCTTGCCTTTAGACACCGTAATATCAGGCACTATCTTCCTTGCAACATTATGTTTCAAGGTGTATGAAAAGAAGAGGTAAATGAAAGCGGTAACCAAAGCCGTTCCTTTCTCCTTCCCTGCACAGGATCATCTAAACCACTAAAGGTGCTGGAATCCAACTTGTAACCTATGATCCCATGAAAGTAACTCGCAGCAAGCAAAGTTGGGGATATTTTCCTTTTGTGCAAGATTTAATTTAATTCAGTTGTGCATGTAGGATTCAAACATAAAGAGTTCTAGTTAACTGTTTTTAGAACAACATACATGCAATGAGAATGAAGTCAATGTGGAAAATCTGACATCCTTGAAGTGTATTGAGATGAATTCTTGGAATTTTCAATATAGTGAGATAATTCTGGCAGTTGTAATGCCAGATGCCACACCAGGAAGGCAGTTGTACTTTTCAGTTCAGGGAGATGGTTCAAATTGCCAAACCCCTATTTCTCTCTGAACCTGATATTAAGAGAAACTGGAGTTAACCCCCTCCCCAATATTTATGTTGTAAATGGTTTGGCTTTGTTAATTATTATTCATATAATCAGCTCAATGCTCATACAACAGTGGAGATAATTGTGTTAGTGGACGAAGGAGAAAAATACAACTTCTTTGGTCATTTGCATTAACATCTTAAGATTCCAGAAAGTTCATCTTAATCACAACTTTCCAAATAATTATCTATTTGGGTAATTCTAATCATCATCATACATCTTGCATAGCTAGCGTCACAATAAATTAGGCTTAGCAATAGCCATAGCACTTAGACTTATATACCGCTTTACAGTGCTTTACAGCCCTCTCTAAGCAGTTTACAAGAGTCAGCCTATTGCCCCCAACAATCTGGCTCCTCATTTTACCCACCTCAGAAGGAGGGAAGGCTGAGTCAACCTTGAGCCGGTGAGATTTGAACTGCCAAATTGCTGGCAGCCGGCAGTCAGCAGAAGTAGCCCCCAGTACTGCACTCCAACCACTGCGCCACCATGGCTCATAGGTAGGCAGGTGCCTATTGAATCTTTCCACAAATGATGTGTGATGATGATCAAATCTTCACTAGTTGGGGTGCTACTGTGCTATTCATGCAGGAGCCAGTGAACCCAAGGTTTCGTAAGTTAAAGTACATGTGACAATCGAACTACTATTGGGTTTGAGCCATCTTATAAACCCATCGTCATTAAAGGAGCTTGTGATTTAGGGAAGTTCTAGAACACGAGTTCCCACTTTCAATTCTTGTTTTTATTTCTGTATTATTTTCCTCTGTAATATTTATTTATTAAATTTATTTGTCGCCCATCTCATTTCAAAGCAGCTCTGGGCAGCTTAAACGTACCAATATCCAGAAAGAAAACAGCAGCCACACTGTGAATATCAGCTAACAGAGAAAGTAAGATTTTTCCGTAAGGGAAAAAAAATAATAGCTGTGATCGCTTACAATTCCTACAAACTCTTACTACATTTGAATAGCAAGTTCTCAATCCAAGCGAACATTAAAAAAAAATATCTATCCAGCTTTGTTCTATCAGAAAATCAAATGAATTACCTGGATGCTTGAGCTGTCAGATGGCGCAAACTCCATGGACTTCAGGATGCTGCAAAGTGGAAAAAGAGAAGTTATTTTCCGCTCTGTCCTTTCCTAACAGCTTTACTATAAGGGCATTAACGTTGTAATTTTCAGCTCTTCAGGAACACCTAAGTGATAACTTTAACAACTTTTCTTTGGAATCATATAATCTGATAATGAATATAGAATAACTACTAATGGTAGTTATCAGAGAAAAGCATCCTCTCCAATGTCCCCTAAATCATTGCACAGTGAGGTTCCGCCAGGCTCATTTGTAACATAAATGTAAAGGTTAATAAGGATATAACATTTTAAACTGTCAGAAACAATATAAATTTATATGTATGTCGCTTGAAGGGAAAGAGGGAACACAGTCGTAATAAAATGGCATAAAACCAACACAAACAAGCAAATCACTACCACCATCATCATAAATGAATGTGAAATGTGAAATATATGTAAAATACTCTAACTTGCTTATCAAGACAATTACAGTACACACAAATTATTTGCATAGCCCAACACATTGTAGGCTTTTCAAAGGATTTTTTCCCCATTTAAATAACCAATTGCTCAAAGGGGACAGGACAAAATAATTGCTTGATATTTCTCATGAAACCTAGAAGGATCATTGAATATTAAAAGCATTTCTAGAAACATTAAAATAATTTCTGGAATAGCAGTTGTATTATTCTTGATGCAGCAAAACCAAGTGGCACCATAAAGTGTCACACACTTGCATGCAAAAGCTTTTGTGAACAATCTTGTGACACAGGAATACATATGCCTTTGTGTGCACTGTATGAATATACATACAGAGGCAAGTGGCTGGCGTTGTGGGATTCCATCTTCACACACAACTACAATACAGCATATATGGATCCAGGCACTCCCATTTTAGCTACTTTGGATTTAATTAATTTACAGATAAACAGAAATTTCCTTTGCAGCAAGATAGACCCTTCTTGGTGAATATATCATTTTTCTGGATTAACAAAAATACAAAGAGACTTTAAGATTTTAACAATTCAAGATTTTTGGGCAAAAAAACCATCAGATGACTGCAGAAAGTTTAAAATGGACAAAGAATACAGTAACATTTTATTTTCACTATTTTTATTTTTGGTGAAGGTACTTTTGTATAAACTTGAATTAAACTAGACAAATGGACCAGGCCTTTGTGGGAATGCTTTCTTTTCATATCTAAATAATGCAAGAAATTGGTGGATTTTACCAAACAAAAGGTAAGTTAATATCATCCAGGCTCTGATACTTTGTTGCTATGGAGATGTGGAATGTGATGTGGTTTGAAGCTGTGGAATGTGTCATCAGAGATGAAAGTGTAAAGGCATAGAAAGATGAAAGAGAAAAAAAGAGAGGAAGTTTGTTTCTTTTCTCTGCCAAAGTTACTTCTATCTTTAGACTATAATATCAAATTGGCAACAATGAGAAAAGCTTCAAGGATGGAAGGAAGAAGCAGTTTGGAAGAGCAACCTGCAGAGAAGAGAATGACACCAAATTTGCTTCAGACAATATGTAGTAAGTTGGATAATCTTTGAATAATAAGTTGAAGCCTTTTTTTAAAAAAGTATGAAAAATTTGCAAAGATGAGAAAAGAGGTTAAAGAAAAAGTTAGGAAAGTGGAAAGTTCTGCAAAACAAATGTTTGGAGAAATAAAACAGATTAATGGGAAATGGAAATTTTAAAGACGATGTTATATAGAGAGTTAGAAAGAGAATTGAATAATATGGCCCTGTTGAAATCAAGAGGAAGAATTCTGCTTGGGATTTAGAGCAATTCCAGAAAACTCACATAAAGATAAAAGATTGTTAAAGTTTAGCAAACTTTTTGGATTGAGAAGAGGAGACTGAGACAGAGATTGATAAAGTTTATAGAATAAATTCCAGATTTTCTAGAATAAGAAATGTCTCAAAGAAAATTTTGCTGAACTTTGTTAAGAAGAAAGCAAGGTATCACATTTTGAAGCAGCATTTTAATACAAGATTGAAAATGGATAATGCAGATATTTCATTAGAAGAAAGAAATTGGTATTAGAATTTTATTGAACAGAAAGAAGTGGGAATTTTTTTGATTTAAAGTTTAAACACGCACAAAAAAATCTCATTTAGATAGGACAATCTAGAAGGTGTGATATGTACTTTCAAAAAGCCGAGATTTTTGCTGAATTCTATTCAGAAGGCGAGAAAGTTCTTAGAAAGATTTAAAGATGATTTAGAAGAGATTCAAATGGAGGTGTCAGAAGGGACACAAAAACTGCAACAAATACACAACTGAAACTGGAGGATTTATTTTTGGGATTGATGGACAAACGAGAAAAAATCATGTAACTTTGTTTTTATATATGATAAGTAGAGCAAAATTATTATATTCACAAAAGTGAAAAAATGTATCCACAAGGGGGAATGGTTGCTGAAAGAGATGGAATTTGCAGAGACGGCTAAATTAAGGAACAAAATATTTGAAAAAAGAAAAAAAAACCACTATGTACATTCATTCTTGTGAATTTTTTCCATGAAACAGAAAAAAATGAACTTATGATCTACATGTTGAATGAGGGAAAAAAGATAATAGAAAAAGAAGAAATTGTTTACATAATCATGGAGTAAGAGGTAATATTGTATTTATAATTGTGATTTAAATTGTAAAGCAGGGGTGCTCAACCGTGGCAACTTTAAGATCTGTGGACCTCAAGTCCCACAATTCCCCAGTCAGTTGGCTGTAAAGGAAATTGGAAGTAACTTCTTTCTATTTTCCCTTTTTGCACTCTCGACTTTTTCTTTGTTCCTCTTCTTTCTCCTTGTATTAGTTCTTAAGTTTTTTTCTTCTGTTTTAAAATTCTCAATAAAAATGTATATATTAGAATATACACAAAGATTCAATGGATGGAACTGTACGCAGTATGGTCAGCAGAAAACACGAAGTAGATGGTATAGACAGTGATAATTACTTTCTTGACAATGGACATTCACAAAACGGTTATTAGGTGTGACACATTCTAGCACCATTGAGCCATTTAGCACCTGCAGTGTGATGCAAAATGGCCTCCGTGTAATCCTTGAAAAATAGTGTTAAATCTCCAAGTGAATAAATTTCAACTCAATTGTTTCATATAAAATCAATCTTTGGCATTTCTTTTCTCAAGGACAACCGTCTTGAGATATTAACCCAGAGAGTTTAAGTGTTCCCTTCTTTGTATTTGAACATGGCTCATTTTTGACATCAGAAATGAATCCATTTATTTTTTTGAATGAAGCCTGACTACTTTTGTCATACATACGGTGCAGAGGGTTTCTGCTGACAAATGGCCATTATTTCAGGCTGGAATATAAGACAGTATATGAAAAGGGTACTGCCAGTGGACAATATGAAAGAATAGATAGGAGGACAGAGATGGTATGAGTACCCTAGAGGTAAAATGGTAGGATTTTATAAGTATTTATAATAAATAAAATCAGTAAATAAATCTGGGTCTCCTTAAACTATTTTTAGAGGCCTGTTTCCTTCCATACGATTTCCCTCCAAAAGAAATATTTCTGCTTTCCTCTGTCTGTGGTAGGATTCCTATAATTACAAGAGTATCTGCTCTTCTCTTTTCTACTTGGCAGACCAACTCTCACTGTCTTTCAACAGTGCCTATGTGAAGTTTAAGTTTAAGCTGTCAAGCTTAGTAAGTTTAAGTGGGACCTACAGCAAAAAATTGCAGCACGAAGTTGCCCTCTTTGAGATTTTAGCCAGGTTACAGGTTTGCTTTTTCCCCAAGCTTTCCCAGTCTGGTCTGGTTCCCCTCCACCATCTCTTTAAAATTTTACTTGTCAGTCAGTGTTTTCTGCTAACTGGGCATATCCAATCTTTATTCAATTACTTGAGAAGTTACTTTCTGCTTTAATAATTTCCCCATTTTGGAGTCTGTCTGTAAATTCCACAAATCTTGACCAGGTATGGTAGTATTTTATTATTATTTATTACACTTGTATGCCAGCCATTGGCCAAAGGTGACTCTAGGTGCTTCACAATCATTCAATAAAAATAGCAATAGCACTTAGACTTATATACCACTTCACAGTGCTTCACAGCCCTCTCTAAGCGTTTTACAGCGTCAGCATATTGCCCCTAACAATCTGGGTCCTCATTTTACCCATCTCGGAAGGGTGGAAGGCTGAGTCAACCTTGAGCCTGGTGGGATTTGAACTGCCAAACTGCTGGCAGTCGGTGACCAGCAGAAGTAGCCTGTAAATGCCATAAAACAATAAATAGAGATCTTAAATTTAAAATTAAATTAAATTTTGGTTGCTTAACTGGTATCTGAAGACTATGTTCTCTATTTTAATACAGGGCACATTACAATTAAGGACTCAAAGGGGCTGTGTTATATTTCACAAAAACAATTATTCTATTAAGTGATTGAAGATTATAGACAATGTTCAAGACACATTTTCCAAAATTTCTTAAGAATTTCTGTATATGTGATGTGTATGAGTACCGTAGTACTAGAGCCCT
This sequence comes from Oxyrhabdium leporinum, assembly GCA_032468155.1. Lineage (NCBI taxonomy): Eukaryota > Metazoa > Chordata > Lepidosauria > Squamata > Cyclocoridae > Oxyrhabdium > Oxyrhabdium leporinum. Next base: position 198,654 of record JANHFL010001237.1, on the reverse strand, counting down.
TCAGTATCACAGATTGATATCCTTAAATGACAAACATTTCATTTCTTTTTTGCTTGGTGACTACAAGTTGATTCTTAGCTCAAAACCATTATATATATATATATAAATCACTGCAACTCAATGGTAGGTAGATACACTTACTTTAATTCTTTCTTAACCTCATCATAGTCAGCTTGCACCTTCAACTTTTCTTCCAGTTGCTTACAGGCAATAAAGAAATAAAAAAATAATGTTGATTAGATTTTTATTTTACAATTTGGCCTTCTTACAAAGCTAAGAAAAAAAATATAAAAGGGAAAAAATGGTAAGGTTAAATTTGTTTCAATCACAAAAATGAGAAAGGGCATGTCTTTCTATTACCCACTATCCTAGACAGATAAACATAGTTTTTGCTGCTGTTACTTAAAGACTGCAACAAACAAATTGATTTCCTGTGGCTTATCACCCGATATCAACGACATCGGCTCTACTTCTGTAAATCGCTAAGAGAGACTGTGTGTCTAGATGAAATGAGGGAGTCAATGAGGATGAAGAAATTCTGACCACAAGAACACCTTTTGGGTTTGTGGACAGTTCCCAAACATAGGATGTGGACAGCTTGCCTATTCTAAATAGGACTGTGCTGCCTTAGAAGAGAGATGCACTGATTTTGTCAGGTGTTCTAATTTACACGTACGGCCTAAATGACTCTTGTGTTCAGGAGAGCCTATTTTCTTATTTAATTAATAAACCAGTGATGCCCTTTTCTGGATAGGTACAGATTAACAAATGTTATTTACACAATGGTAGAATCAGGCCTGTATTGCTATGTCTATATTTATGCTCGATCTGAAAACAGTGGATGATCTTGAACGAAGCCAGATTGCTGAATGTGGTGCCTGGTGGCGCCCACATTACATTTCTGTTGAAGCAGCTGCATTGGTTGCAATTAGATATCAAGATTTAAAGTTCAGCTTTCAACCTACAAGGCTTTAAGCAATATGGAACTTTCACTGTTAGACATTTCATGGATTCATCAATAGGGGTTGAGGGGTTGTTGTTTTTTTTTACAATATTGTAATGTCTGTTCTGTTGACCTTCTTCTCTCTTCAAGCTAACTACCATTTTCTCCTCAAATCTAGGGCCTGAAGGGTATTTTCTGAGACTGAAGGTTGTTCCCCCACACTTGGAACATGCAGATGCCATCATCATAGGAAGAAGAGAAATTGGAAAAAGTGACTTAGTAGGGCCTTTGACAAATGTGAAACTCTGCACTCCAGCCACTTAGACCCTGAGTGCTTCCGCAGCCTGCAACAGTTGTGGAAAAAGATTAGCATAATAATTGTCTGGAAGAACCCAGTGAAATGCAAAGTGGAACAAAAGGTTCAAGCTGTGAGACAATCTGGAGGAACAAATATCTGGCTCTAACTATCAACTTGGTTTTTTTTCCAGACAAAATAAAAGGCATGTTTCTAATGCCGCACGAGGTCTAAAAATACTCCTCCACGAGCTTGCAGATGATGCTTTAATGGAAGGGGGATGGGAGAAATTCCTATGCAGCAGTTTAAAAAAGTTTATCAAGAAGCCCATCATGATGTATTAGCCTAAACAATGGGCACAAAAATGAATGAGGAAGAGCAACTTAATAAGTCTTTCAGACTTTAGTTTAAGTCTCATATTTAACCACTCAATCTTCATCAAATTTAGCCTCTTCCCTGGAGGGGGGGGGAGAGGAGGAAATCACACAGCTTTGAACTAGGATTTTATATTAATAATATCCAACAAAAGATTGGAGGTAGGGTATCAGGTTGCGTTGTCTTTTCCTCAACAAAGGACTATATCTACACATACAGCAACCAGACTTCACTCAAATTCAAATCAAGAAATAAAGCTTATGAAGTATGTTCGTTTCTCTTCTTTCCTTTGTTTTTACTTCCGGTTAACCCTTGTTTCACTCTCAGAGAGTGTCTGGACAAGTCTTTGCAGTTTTTTCGGCAAGGTTCTTCAGAAGTGGTTTGCCACTGCCTCCTTCTTAGGGCTGAAAGAAACTGGCCAAGGTCACTTAGTTGGTTTTCTGCCTAAGGCAGGACTAGAAATCATAATCTCTGGGTTTCCAGCCTGTTGCCTTAAGATCTACACCAAGCTGACTCTCATGAAATAGGTAATCACTCAAAATCTCCACTTCCCAAGCAGCAAACTCCCCAAAGACACTGTCTCCTGGTCTTGTAAACTCTTGTAGACCAGTTGTTTGCTGGGCAAATGAGAGTATCTCAGATTCTGGCCTGTGGGTGGCAGCTAAATTTCCTGATGGAGACTGTATCTGCCTACTTACTGACAGCCCAGTTTTGAGAACTGAGCACTGCACAATGGGGTGAGCTCCCGTTGCTTGTCCCAATTCCTGCCCATCTAGCGTTTTGAAAGCACACAAATATGAATAGATAGATACCACTTTGGTGGCAAAGTAACAGCGTTCTGTGTGCCTTGGTGTATAGTCATTCTGGTCATATGACCAGAAATGTCTTCGGAAATGTCTTCAGACAATGTTGGCTCCCTTGGCTAGGATATGGAGATACTCACTGCCTCCTAAGTCAGAGATGACTGGTAAAGGGGACATCTTTACCTTTCTCTTTGATGCTTTTTTTCTGACAGAACCAATCTGAATTCTAAATGTGATTAAATGGTTGAAAGGGTCTACCACAGCACTGGGAATAATGGATCTGCAACTCAGAAAGCAAACCTTGCTGGAGCCATTTTGGAGGCTTCAGGGTTGCCACAATGCAAAGAAGACATAGGGAGGGGGAACATAGTTAGATGGGATTTTGTAGCCAAAACAATAGTTTCCTGTGGGAACCAAGGACATTCCAACAGGTGGCTGGACAGAGGAGGAGCACAGTATCCAGGCAACCAACCAGCACCTTGATTGGACAATGTGACTGATTGTTTGGGGAAAGGGGGAACTTTCACTTTTTAATCAGGTGAAAACTGCAGGAACTTTCAGAGTTGGTTTTCACCAGTTTGTGCCAATACAATATCTCCAATAAAATTGTCCTTGAGGAATCTGCCTGCCTCAGAATTCTGCTTTCTATGGGGTTATTACTTGGAACCATGACAGTGTATTTGTCAAAATAGTATTAGAGGCCAAATATGCAATTTACCTTCCTCCCAGATCCTATCTAAAGCAATGGAGGAAACGAAACTGCTTGCTTACTTTGAGAGTGCTGTTCTTGGCAGTCAGCTGCTGCTCGAGCTGGGAGATCTGGCTGGTGGAATTTTCCCGAAGTTTGGTAAGGTTGCCTTGGAGTCTCTGAACATCTTCAACCAGCTGAGCAATTTCTCGTTCTTTGGAGGCAAGTTCTACTTCCAGGCTGGATCGTGTCAACACTTCAATGGCCTGCTCCTAAGAGATAAAGGAAATTGGAGAGAGAGGAGACAGAAAAGATCACACAGAGGGAAAGCAACATGCCAAAGATTACCTGCAGCGCATTAAAAATGAAAAACTAGTATTGGCTTATAGAGAATGGACAGGTCAACCTAAAATTCTCAGTATAAAAAAAATGTACTATTTTCTTCTGGAAGGTGTTAAAACATGCTAGAGGAGGGGTGTCAAACTCAAGGCATCCTGCACTGCAGGATGCTTAGATCTGACCTGTGTGGCTGCCCTGTAAACAGCGAAGGATCGCCCCGCGGTGCCTCTGCCAACGAAAATGGATTCCCCCTCCCGATCTCCATTTTTGCTGGCAGAGTGCTAGAGGAGGCCGTTGCAGCCGAAAGTTGAGCCCAGGAAGGCTGCGTGTGGCCCTCCCGAGCTCCATTTTTGCTGGTAGAAGGCTGCAGGAGGATCTCCCCAGCCCCGCCCAGGCCACCACAGGTGCCCCTCACACGAGTGACATTGAGCTGGCCACACCCACCCTGGCGATGCCCACCCAGCTCCCCAAGGTCAAACACAACCCTGATGCGGCCCTCAATGAAATCAAGTTTGACACTCCTGTGCTAGATTACATTTAATGCTATTTTTCACAAAGGGCTGTTTTCGATCCAAAATATAGACTCTTGAATATATAATCTATCCAATGATTCCTGGTGCCATAAAACTCTCTTTAGGGTCCCTTTTCCATTCCCTAATTTCAGGGGCAATTAGGAGGTGAACTCAAGGTATAGAATCTTTAAAAAAAGAAATCTGCCAGATTTCCTCGTTATCATTGTTTTCAGCTTGACCACTAACATCTTTCTCCAACAAATAATTTGTGCAGCTAAATTTACAGAGCTGCCAAAGAATAAAACATATCGGAAATCAGTAATGATTAACGAAAACATATAGCATCAATCACCTCAATAACATTTACATACATGCAAAAAAGACTCAGCTCTTGTCAAATTAAGAAACAGATTTAATAGAAAATGCATATGTGCCAGTTTTCAGTGAGAGAGAAGTCATGCCTCTTGCTTGTTGTCTGCATTTTAAAATACAAATAATTTTGTATTTACAAATATAGATTTGCTATCTGATCAGGGATCTTTTAGAACTTTTTAAAAGGATATTTAATTTGAATTAAAGTCAATTAACGGAACTGATTGTTCAGGCAGTGCTATTAATAAGTGTACAGTGTGACTTACAACATTTTACTCAGTGATCGTTTGAAGTTACAACAGCACTGGAAAAAGTGACTCATTACAATTTTGCACACTTATAATCGTGGCAGCATGCCCATGATCACATGATTTATATTTGGATGCTTGACAACTGGCTCACATTTATGACGCTTGCAGTGCCCCAGGGTCATGTGATCTCCTTTTGCAATCTTCTGACAAGCAGAGTCAATGGGGAAACCAGATTCACTTAATAACCGTGTTACTAATTTAACAACCGCAATGATTCACATAACAAATGTGGCAAGAAAAGTTGTAAAATGGGGCACAACTCACTCAACAAATTTCTCACTTAAGCAACATAAATTTTGGGCTCAATTGTGGTGATAAATTAAGGACACCTGTGGTTAGTTTATCGGTTTGATAAATAAGTCTGCTTTTTGGATTAAGTCAGAATTTATTATACAGTCTAATTTTTATTTCCACACAATTTCTTATTTTATGCAATGGAACTTCTACCCAGAAAATCTATTTTCAAGGCCAACAGCTAATAAAGCCTTCTTTACCCTGGCTGTTCCTATATATGTTGGATTTGTACCACCCCCCCCCCCCCCAAAAAAAAAAAAAAAAAGAGAGCAAATTGGGAGAAAAGCTGGAAGGGACCTCTGAGGTCTGTGCTGTAACTAATATCTGCTTCAATCATATTTCAATACACTATGTTCTATTAATTAATCACTATTGTTTTCAATAATAAACATTCTTGGCTGCTTTGGTAGAGACGCCCTTGAGCCTTCCGGAGACTGTTTCCATAGTTCTTATGAAACTTTTAACTAAGGCAGCATTTGATCATCCCCCAGCCTCACAGAAGGTACCTATGCACTAATTCAACTTTGGAACTGATCATTTATGTGAACTTTCAGGATTGGGTTGTGAATTATATATGAACTAGAAAGCAATATTTAAGACCAACTCTAATTCGGTAAATAAGCTACCCAAATATCCAGGGCTCGTAACTTACTTAGCACTTAACTGGAACTTAACCTTTAAACTAGAGATTGCCTTGATATTTTTCCTGGTTTGTGAAGAATCACAACCCATAAGCACAAGATACAATTAAAACATTACTACATAAATTTGCAAAGCCTTGTCCAAGGTTTCACTCAGGCTTACAGCACTTGTGTAATAATGATAAATAATATGTTAGGAGTTAAGATTACATATGATTTGGGCCAGTATAAAGTATTCTTCCTTCATGGGAATATCACATGTAGAGCTCTCTATATAAAATAAATCAAATTAAGTGCCTAGATCTGTCTTATTTCTCACAGTGTATGCGCGTGTGTGTATGTATGTGTGTGAACACACACACCCCGATAGTCCTCTTACAACCACAATTAAGCCCAAAATTTCTGTTGCTAAGCAAGACATTTTACGACTTTTCTTGACACAGTTATTAAGTGAACCATTGCAATTGTTAAGTTAGTAACACCACTGTTAGGTGAATCATTGACTTTGCTTGTCAGAAGGTTGCAAAAGGGGATCGCATGACCCTGGGACATTGCAGCCATCATAAATATGTGCCAGTTTCCAACAGTTCGAATTTTGATCATGTGACCATGGGGAAGTTGCCACAGTCGTAAGTGTAAAAATGGTCATAAGTCACTTATTTTCAATGCCGTTGTGACTTCGGTCACTAAAAGAACTGTTGTTAAGTTGAGAACTACTTGTACCTAGAAGTGTTAGGATATGCAAACAACAGCAACAACAACAACAACAACAAACCTCTATTATCATGAGATCTGGGAACTAACCATGAAAATAATGCAGATTCTGTTCTAAGGCCTACATAAGTGCTCACTGCTCCTGGAGATGAAAAGATGGTTCATCTTTTCTGTAACTGGCTCGTCATTTTCTGTAACTGGCTAGCATGCAACTGGTACATTAGAGCCATGGCATAAAACTCCATACACCCCCTATTCCATTTCCCATTCTACTTTTAAGCCACCCCAGAGTCGGTTTAAAATGGACGACCATACAAATGTTTTAAATAAAGAAATACAATTCTAACAATCTACTGGCAGAAGAGAGCACAAGGAGAATTGGCTTTAGATCAGCAAATATTATCTTCCAGCTTCCCTAGGAAAACTGCAGGGTTATTATATATGTGCTTCCCCCACAAACACCCCTGTCCTAAAATGTCCAGTTCTTCCAAGGTAGAAGATTCTGGATAAATAATTTAGCTTTACACAGGAGGGAAGTTTAAGAAGTTTGATGGCAGGTACTCCAAGAAGATTATTGGGAATAGAATGCTGCCTCTTACCACATCCGGTGCTGTCTGAATCTGGTTAGCCAGCTGGAGAGATTTGTTTGCAGATGAGAGTTGTTCCTTCAAGGACTCTGCTTCTCTTTGAGCTACCTCTGCCCTCTGAAAAAGAGGGGGAAAGATCAGGAAGTGAGGATGGGGGAGAGGGAGAGAATGTACATTTGATTTAACAACTGGCAATTATTGCACGAACATTCATCAATTCATGCCCGACTGAGTATAATTGATTTTCCTAAACACTCAACCTAATAAATGATGGGGGGGGGGGAACCTCTGAATGTGATGGATTTTTATTTTAAACAGTACAAGGAAGAAATAATTGAGCGATTATGACAGTAATTTAACGCTAGGAGCAAGGAATCCCCTGCTGACACAAATGCTGCGGCCCACTGAATTTCCCAGGCTGGATGAATGCGAGTGGAAATGGATTCCTCTGATTCAATTGCCTTCTGTATTCTGAGCCAAAGCAGGCAGAGTTGCATGATTCCTTGTGGGAATAATTCTCATGAGTAAATGCTGAATTAAGTGATCCTCAGTCTGCTTTGCCTGAAATAATCACAATGGCCTTTTGTTGAGTCTCTTTCTTCCATAAGCATGTTTCTCCTTTGCATACATGCACACAGTGAAGTATACAAGGTAAGGAGAATGGTTGTAGGCTTAATCCACATTCCATTTTTATTCTGCCTTTAAAAAAACCAAAAAAAAACAGGAGGCAATAACCTGTGATATGCCAGAGATTGCTGAATATGTTTCTCATCAGCCCAAAGCAGTGTGGCCAATTATCAAGCTGATGGGAAATGTAATTCCAATACATCTAGAGAGCCACCTTTCCCACTCTGTTCCAAGGACTACCGTGCAAAATAATTCCTCTCATCCTTACAAAACCCATAGTAAGAAAATAGAAGAAGAAGCCACCCAATCACCCTACAAAATCCCAAGTGTTTGCACAGTGCTTACAAGCACTGGGCTCTTCTGTGCATAAACACAGCTCACTGCAAGGATCTGTTCCTATAAACAGCTTGAGGACGGGATCAAGGCTACCCAGTAAACTTCCTGGCTTTGAGAAGAGGTGCTGGATCAAGTTCTCCTTAGTCGAAATCTAACACAACAACTATTCCACGTTTGTTTTTAATGAATACATGACACAAAATGACACAGTAGCTCTAGAGGGAAAAGAAGCACGTGAAAACCTTAAATTATAAATGTACAGTATATGCTACTGTAGAAGCATCTCCTTTTGGATGGTTTAAAGCAGGAATAATTCATTCATTGTATATGGTGCTTACTGACCATAGTTTATTGGAGAGAGAGGGAAAAATGGTGTTTGCTCCTCCTACAGCTTTCCAAACTAACCTCAAAGATAGCAGACTTAACAAGGACATAAAGTGGTCGAAGCAGAAAGGCCTTGTAGGTCTCTCCAAATTCAGTTCCAGAAAAATTGCAACTTTGGGTGCCTAGGTACTCCAGCATCTCAAATTTCAGGGCTTCCAGTCTCGTGTGTATATATATGTGTGTGTGTATGTGTGTGTGTGTGTGTGTGTATGTGTGTGTTTGTCTCTGTCTCTGTCTCTCTTTCTCCATCCAAATGGTCTCAGAGTTGGAAGCATGATATATTTTCAGTAGAATGATTAAAGTCATTTATTTACTACCTTTCAGAACAGTATTCTGAAAAGAATTTATAATCTATATAAATATCTGCAAATAAAAACTCAATTATTAATGAAAAAGCAAGCAAGAGATCAGTCACATAAGTCTCTGTAGCATTGTTGCTGACTTTCTCCCTCCCTCTTGAGCAGACCTGGACATTTTACAGGCCGTGGGTCTCATCTGGCCTACATCAGTGGGCATTGTCATCGGGGCTTGGGCAGTGACAGAGGACGGAGCAGCAGCCCTCCACAACAGTCCCAGTTTCTCATGTGGCCCCTTGGGAACATTAGCTGCCCACCCCTGCTCTTGTGGGATCCTTCCTAGGGGGTATGGCAGTGGCCTGAAGTAGAAGAAGAGAATGCCCAGCTAATTGGGCTTCTACAGGGTTGTGGCTTGCTCTCCTCCCTCTTTTCAGGGATCATTTCCATAAGCAGTTACCTTTGCAATGCATCATCAAGCCCTATGAAAGGAGTGCTCTTGTCATCTACTGAGACAAGAGCATTTAGCCTCCCACTGAAGCATTGGTGCAGATAACCCATCCCAATAATCGCCTCCAAAGCTGTTGCAGGGATGTGTTTTCAGCTAAAGAAGGAATGGGTGGGGAGGCATGAGGTGGGCTTCCTTTCCCCTTCCGGCATAAAACTCCTCTAAATTACAAAAGTATGATCAGAATGTAAAGGACTACATGAAAAAAATAAACTTAAAGAACTATGCTTGTCTCAACCTCTCCAATTGAAGGGATACCAGAGTTTCCTTTCAACTTGCTAAGAGCTGGCTTCCAGCTCACCATTGCATGTTACTGTTGATATTTGATCATATATATCTGATAGAAGCTACAAGGAAGTTGCGTAAAATATTTGCAACATTTGCACAATAACAGCACAATGCCATGGGGTCCTTTGTCCCGTTTTAGAGCCTGCACTTTCAACCAACATGCAAGGATGGGTGCAGGAGGAGCAATTGAGGACATGGGATGATGATGGCAACCTGAATCATAGTCATAATCATAATTTTCCTGCAGGACACAGGGATCTATCACCCTATCTCAGGAAACTAGATCTAATAATCACTACCTTTACCTTCTGGAATGTTAACATGAGGTATGACCGATTTACAGGTAGGAGATAAGGATTCCTATCAAAACATGAAACTCAGCATATGTTACATTGGTTTAAGAAATATGGCCTTAATGCCACGTTCTTTTACCAATCTTACATTTTAAGATTCATCCATATTTCTTTCATTTTTTTAATTGATTTGGTGTTTAAACATAATGATTCCATTAAAAGAGAACAAATACTTTACTGAAGAACTCCGTCTTCAAGCTTTCATTCCTGTTTTGCAGAGAATTTTCTCCTGAGAGTTTGTCTATGGAGATTCTCTGTCATCTGGGTCATGGTTGTCCCAAAGGTGCTTTTTCAAAAGGCAGCTGGACTTTCTTTGTTTTTCCTTGAAGGTGTTTCGCTTCTCATCCAAGAAGCTTCATTGGTTCTACCAATGAAGCTTCTTGGATGACAAGTGAAAAGCACATAAGAGACAATTCTGAGGAGTTTCTTTACTCTTCAAGTAAATAGTTTTTATGAGAGAAGATATCTTTGTGTGATCAGGTAGGTTGATGGGATAGGGAATTCAAAATAATATTTCTCTCCCATCGGGTGCATAGTTTAACTTTGATCAAAAAATTGAATTGATTATGTCTGGAACCAAATCTATTTTCTAACTGATGTTTTAAAATACTAAGATAAAAAACTAATACAATAAAAATAGATGAAAAGGAGAAGGTAAAAGTGCATTTAAACATTTTCTTTCTCCCCTCCGTATTCTCCTTACAGCCAAGATAATAAAAGAAAAAAATAGACCAATGATTTGACAATTGGGCACAAAGAATATCAATGGCTGCTTTATCTGACCAAGACTTCAAAGAAGGTTACCAAAACTGGAGGTAAAGCCAATAGCGGTAATTTATACTTCAAAAGCAAGAATGCGTGGGGGCAAGTGTACAGACTGCTCTTAGGTCCTTAACTATGACCTGGTAATTTTGATACCTTCAAGGGTGATGACAGTGAAAAACAAAAAAAAAAGCTTTCTCAACAAAGCTGAAAAGAAGACACTCTCCAACTTTAAAGTCTTACCTGATTTGCTCTTTCAAGGTCTGTCATGATCATCTCAATTTCATCTGACCTAAAAAGAGATACAAAAAATGGTTTATTAAACTCTGAAGAACAAGTAAAAACATATCAAACACCAATCATCTGGACCTTTTTTTATGTCTGCAACGTTTGTACATAGGCTCACATGGTGTCAAGGGGGCCAACATTACAAAGAAAAGAATATAGACTTGTAAGAATGCCAAATTTCATGAGATTTGGGTATAAATACCAAAATCTCATGGATGAAGGTATAAAAATTTAATGAAATTACAACCATTTCTATTTAAAAAAAATATTTGTAGGCTGGGGCTCTTCATCACATAGGATCCAAAGATTCCACCCCATACATTGTCCAACTTGTAGTATTCCGATTGTATGCAGTTGCTTGATAGGCTGCATTTACAGAAGAAAAACTCACTATGAAGTTAGAACGGACTATTTATGCCAGCATTTTTCAAACAACTTCAAGATGTGTGGATTTGAACTTGACACTGTGCTCCACATAGAAATCTAAACTAAAGCATCACCAACATGATTTTGGTTGGACATATCAAAGGAAGGGGAATTGACTACTGTCATTGGCAATTAGTTCCACTGTCCAATTGCTCTTACGTTTTGAAAGCTTTACTAATCAATCAGAATCTGTACCATGAACTCCTCACCCTTCCCAGAAACTGATCCCATGGCATGATGATCAAAATCTCCCTATGGCAATCATTGGGAATTCCAACACTCATCCAGCGATGTGACCTGAAAGCTTAGTCAGGAATATCACTGAGCACCACTACTTCAACCAAAGGATCTTCTCAAGCAACATCTCTGTCACTGTCAAGATAAATAGTATGATTGCTACCCTACCTGATCATAGCATCTCAGCTGCTCTAGAATCTAGTTCCCAGAGACCAGTTCTCGGGGGGGGGGATCATATCTCTAACCCCCCCCCCCAACAAGCTTCAGTAATGCACATCAGATCCAGCCATGAATGTCTTATTACAATAAGTATGTCTTATTACAAAAAGATCCAATTTACCAATAGCTGATTAAGGCCAAGGTCATCAGTGAACTGGCCGCCAGGATCATGGAACAAGGCAGGTGGAGCAGAACCAAATTGTAGACACCCCATAATCATCAGCCCAACATTTCTCATTATGTCACCCCTCCCATCATAGTCCATAATCTACTCTCCCTTCCCTCTCCCAGATTACACTTCTTCACATATGGAAGGCCAATAGTTCTTCATAAATCACCGTTGCCCCAACCCCAATAAAATGTTGCAAATCTAGTACAATGCAGCAGCAATCTGTCATAAGTCACCACAAGTATACACAGGCTTCCTCATCTATTTGTCTTCCTTCCACTTCTTTCACTTTCTCTAAATCCTTCTTAAAATATAGTACTCAAAATCAAACTCAGTTCTTGAGGTAGGGGTCTGATCTATTTAGAATATAGTGTAACTATTATTCTACGTTTGGAAATGATACTTCTAATAATATGCATTCTAAAACTGAATTTGCCTTTTTACCAGTTAATGTATATCATCCTACTGATTGCTTTTCAGCTTATTTTTTTTATTTATTTATTTATTTTTACATTTATATACCGCCCCATTACGAAGACTCGGGGCGGTTTACAACTTATAACTTATAAGCTTATGATCAACTATAATTCCAAGTTCTTTTCTAAAAGTATGATTATCATACTAGGTATCCCCATTCTTTATACATGAGCATTTTGACTTTTTTTTTCCTTAACTGACTTTGTCTTTCTTTTTATTAAATTTCAGTCCATTTTCTTTACCTATTTTGACTTCTGCAAAGCTGATAAATATTGTATCCCACCATTTATCCAAGGCATTAATAAAAACATTAAAGATCAGGCCAAGACCAAACGTCACAGCACTCCAGTTTATACTCCAGGCAGCTTACAGTGTCACTATACCACACTTCAAATAATAATTCAAACAGTCCTAATAAAAGATCCAATATAACCTTCAAAGGTTAAGAAAGTAAGTGATAAATAAAATCAGATTAAGCAAAGCAAAGTGTTGCACAAGTCTGCTTATTTTCAACACCTAGCTTAAAAAAGGAGGTAATAGAAGGATCAGATGTTCACAAAGGTAGTATACATCTGTGCATCACCCAAATTTGAGGGGGGGGACGGACGACACAAGAAATCAGAAGCAGAACCGCTAATGTATTGTTTTCTGTACAACATTTCTGCAAGTCTTTCCTCCAAAATGGTTAACAATAGATTAAAATCAATAGAATAATTAAAAAAAAAAAGAATAAGCAGGTAGAGGGAGAGCTTTGCTCTAATCTGCCCTGCTACATGGATTGTGGGAGGTCTGGTACAGTTTTAATCTTATCAGTTTCTCTGCACAGAGAGGCTACATCCAGGACGATCGCTAGACAGATTCATGGAATTGACCAGGACTTGCCTATACTCCCTATCTCCGTCTCCATTTATCCCAGTGCAACTTCTCTTCTGTAAAACACTCCCTTTAAACCTCATAATGCACTGCAAACTTGCCAGTAGCTTCTAAAGAAATCCACATGTAACAAGTTGAACGTCAATGAGGTCATTAACGTTTTAGCCACAAATTAAAAAAAAAACCAAAGTAATGAATTGGTACAATATTCCCTCCTTGAACAAAATTGAGGAAAATCTTCAAAAGGTAGGCTCTTTGCATTGCAAAAACTGAAATGTTACATCAGGAGCTGACATTTGGCACCTGAAACCATTTATTTCATAAAATCTCTAGGAGCTATATTTATTGTAAAACTTTAATATAAAAGTAGTTCTAGCTCATTTTTACAAAATTCGGTTCATTCCAGTTCTTCTCAATCATTCTAGTTCTTAGTGATTATTAACAGAGGGGACTAGCTGGTTTTCTCAGGCTTCAACCCTTTGATTAAATTCCCTTTTGACAGAGAAGAGAAAAATCTACATTTCGCAGGCAAACCTTGTTTCAGCTTAATGCTCAGAGTGCATAGCAACTGCCTTGAAATAGATTAGGGGTCTTTTATATATTAAGATTTTTAAGTTGCTGCCACCTGACCAGATGAGTAAGAGGACATAAACAAAATCGGGACTCTGAATACTCCCAATTAAAAACTTCAGGCTTGAAGGATTTGACATTTGCAAGATTTAAAAAAAAACACATAATTTCCCACTACTACCTCACAATTGAAAGTAACTTTTCATTAGGTGTTAATTTATATCATGGCATACCCAATTATATTTTCCCAAAGGGAATAGTGTTTTTGCACCTAAAAAACAATAAGGAAGAATACTCATTTTATAAATAATTCCCAGGGTATTTTCATTGATCTTTATCAAGGGTATATATGTTCAGTCCTTAGAGACTGCATTTCCTCCAGATGAGTCAGTATTAGACAAGCTGGGTTCAGACATATTTGCTTTTCTATCGGAATGTGACTGAGTGGATTTCTTTAAACTGTTGAATAAATTCCCCTGATGAAGATCAGTGAATTAGGCCAGCCAATTCTTTATTAATATCCGAGGCTTATTGTCTTTGCAGCATTTCTTCTGATCTGTAATCCACAATTATCCTCTACTGAAATATATTATGTTGCATTTTGTATCTCTGCCTGAAATATACCATGTGGTCATTACAATTTCTCAATTTCTTGGTTAAAAGCAAAAGTTCTTTTATATGAACTTGGAAATCTTACTCTTTTCAGTTGAGCTTATAGGTAAATGTGTCTCTCATATTGCAGTCTGAATTTCCAAGTGCTCCTTATATAATGTAAAAATAGTATTAAAATTGAACTGCTAGGAAACAGGGATTAAGCACAGCGAAAAAAGCAGGGAGTGGAGGGGAAAATCCTAATAGCAAATATACAATAGGATCACTAGAATATATAAAATGTGGTTGACTATGGAATAACAGGTTTTCTTTTGAAGATTCTGCTTATTTGGCTTATTATGAAAGTCAACATCTGTATCAACAAAAGTGCTGCAAAAATAATATTGATTTCTTTTATCTGAGCGGCTGGTTTGCATATTTCAAAAGTTGTTACTGGCAATTAATATCATATATTTAGACTGAGAGCCAGTTTGGTGTAATGGTTAAAGTATCAGACGAGACACTTGAAGACCGTGAGTTCTAGTTCTGCCCTAGGCACAAAGCTATCTGGGTGACCTTGGCCAATCACTTTCTCTCAGCCCTAGGAAGGCAGCAATGGCAAACCACTTTTGAAAAAGCGTGCCAAGAAAACTGCAGGAACTTGTCCAGGCAGTCTCTGATAATCAGACACAG